>VMDR010028307.1:0-13202 GCA_007922815.1 Macrotus californicus
ATGATGTGTAATAGAATTATACACCTGAAACCTATACAGTTATATCAACCAATGTCACCCCAATACATTCAATAAAAAATCAAAATAAAAAATAAAAAGCCCACCTATGAATCTCAGCATCTTTGGCCCAAAGATGGTACATGGCCCAAAGTAGACATGGGTCTGAAAAGGGTCCTTGCACTTCCTCCTTTAGTTAAAGGCTGTTCCTTTAGTTGCTGTTCTCCTGTTAAGGTCCCGAAGCCCTGCAAACCCAAGTCCCATCTTCAGAGAAGTCCCACCCACACACCTGAGCCTTCATACCTTCATGAAAAGGGTGATTCTCAGGAAAAGACCCATGGCAGAGAAATGATGAAAAGGAAGTGTGTGCCAACAGAAGGAAAGTTACCCAGGAGTCCAGAGACTCAGCACTTGCACATCTTCATCAGCGGCATCTGGGAGAAGAGAGCACGGTATTTGCTGTAGCCCCCGAGTGAGCAGGCTAGGGAGCCCCCGTCACAGCTGCTTCCTCCATTCAGAAGCCTTTTGAGAAGGATTCCTCAGGGAAGGAAATGTGAAAACGAGAAAAAATTCAAAGTGGGAAGCAAGAGTTACAGATTTCAAGGCTATCAGAGGATGAGGCAGAGCAAGAGACAGAAGGGTCTCAGGGACAAGAACTTCAAACAGACTTTTTTGTTGAGAAAGAAAAAGACTCAACAGAAATTATCAAGTGGAGCAAAGACTTTGTTTGGCTTTTGCTGAAGGACTTTCTCGGTACCCTCTTCCATCTTTTTGACATAACTTCAATCTACCTTCCACAAATTTAATTTTTAATAAAACATAAGTATAGATTACAAATGAGAAAGCGTTTTTACATATGGGGAAAAGGTGAATTTTGTCCTTGAAATATTATGTTCTGCTTAGTCTAACTGAAAAGTGAATAAAATTTTTTGAAAGAAAACCACAGGGGCAGTCTTTATTTTTGCTCACAAAAGAGAATTAATTTCATCAGTCTTGATTCATTAAAACAGATGAAAATTTCTGTTGACCTTCGTGATTTTTTTATTGCGGTAAAATTGGTACATAGCATAGGTGTACAACATTATAATTGACATTGGCATACACTACAAAGTGATCACTCCCAAAAGTCTAGTTATCATCCATCACCATACAATGGAGCCCCTTCACCCATATCGCCCACCTTCCAACCCGCTTCCCCTTCGGTACCAATCTGTTCTTTGTATCTGTCAGTTTGTTTTTGTTTTGTTTGCTTGCTTGTTTTGCTTCTTTAGATTCCAAACATGAGTGAGTCCAAAAACAAGGGACACAAAATAAAAAATAAACAAATGAGACTAGATCAAACTAAAACACTTCTGCAGAGCAAACCATCGTGAAAAGGAAAAGACAACCTACCAAATGAACTTTACTTTTGAATGAGGCTTTCTAAGCTCTAATAATAAGTTTCTCGTGAGATTTTGGGTATCAATTACAATTTCCAGGAATTAATAAAAAAAAAAAAAGAACACTGACACAATCATAAACAGAAATTGAGAGAGCCCTGTTTCTTTTTCCTTCAGGGTATTACTGTACAATGGAATAAGTACTCGATGAGAGCTGGAATTTAGAATGAAATCCCATACCTGCAAATTCTAGCTGTTTGACCCCAGGCAAGTCACTTAAGCTTCTGAGGCCCAGCTTCATCTGGGGAACAAAGATAATGATGGTTGACCAAAAAAAAAAATTAAAATGCTTAACAGACACATAAAATATTAAACTCAGTCATCAAATGACTAAAGTTAAAAGTTCCGTCTAACTGACAGGGGTCTCCCACATTCCAGTGCTGCTGAAAGTGGAAAGAAACAAGCACTTCCACACTCTGTTGGAAAGAAAATGCCCGCGTGCACCGGGAGCCTTAGAAATGACTCAGCCAGTCTCTTCCTAGGAGTCGATCGCAAGGAAATCATTTATTTGGGAAACACAGATTACACTTTATTGTAAATATAACAATTATTTATAACAGTGGGAAGTTTGAATCTCCCTAAATACTTGGAGGAAATCCAAAAATAAAACTGACCATTAGGTGTACATAACAATGGAACCCTAGAGTATAACATACGCATACTGATGAGTGCATGGGTGTGGGTTAGAAATCAGCTGTAATCGATCATAGTGGGCTCATCAGCTGTTGAATATGAAATGAGCTGATATTTCTTTTTACATTCCAACTATCATAACTCCAGTCTCCACTAGCGCATTTGTCAAAAGTTCACGCTCGCAGCGTTCCTAGCAACAAGTTTTCAAGAGCGCTAGCTCAAACATAGTGCAGTTTTTGGGCACCCTATCTCAGCTGCAGATGGTCCTCTATCTAAGGACCAGTGATCACCACTGAAGCGCCCTCTCTGGGCCTGTGGAGGAGTTGCTGCCTCCTCCTGCGACCCTCCAACACAACTGCACAGAACTCTGACAGTTACTAAGTCTCTTTGAGAGCTTGGGAACAAGAGAAGTACAGCCCAGGAGGTGGCTGATCATTGCTGCTAGAAATGGCCAAGCCAAGTGTCCCAAATCCAGTTTTAAAGACTTACCCAGCCCCCTACATGACTGCAGCCTTTATCAACACTACTCTTCACGTTTAAGAAATGAGGTGCAACCTGTGCCCACCAACCATTTGCTCATACCCCAAGAAAGAAGACACTGTCCTTCATGCCCAGACTGATTGGGAAAAAAAATCCATTACATTTTTGATAATCATATTTCCTACTAATATGGTGTGTCTGACTCCTATAGCTAGGGCCAGAGCTCACAGCCCACTTCTCACAGTTTGGCTTAATCAATTCTAAATAATACCAGCAATCCAGTCTGCCCGATGCCATGTGAATTCATTTCTGTACCTCATTTGGCAAGGCAAACAGAAGTTTGACTATCTCTCCCAACATAGTCCAAATCCCAATTTCCAGCAAGCAAATTCTTTAAAAAAAAAAAAATCTTACTTATTTATTTATTTTTAGAGAGAGGGGAAGGGAAGGAGAAAGGGAGGGAGAGAAACATCAATGTGTGGTTGCCTCTTGCATGCCCCACACTGGGGACTGGGCCCACACCCAGGCATGTGCCCTGAATGGGAATTGAACCGGCAACCCTTTGGTTCACAGGCCAGTGCTCAATCCACTGAGCCACTCCAAGCAGGGCTTCAGCAAGCAAATTCTTACACACAAAGTTGCGTGAGGCACTATCTAAGGCAGGAGTTGGCAAATGAGGCTCACTGGCCAAATCTTGCTAGCTGCTTGTTTTGTAAATAAAGTTTTATTGGAACATATTTATTATTATTATTTACGTATCATCTATGGCTGCTTTTGTGCCATAATAGCAGAGCCAAGTAGTTGTGACAGAGACTATATAGCCTGCAGAGCTTTAAAATATTTACTCTCCGGCCCTTTGAAGAAAGGGCGTGCCCTGTTCTCCCCCCATGTTGGATAACTAGAAACTGTAAGGCCATGTGGGGTCTGTGCTCCTGGACCCATCACAGAAACTGTTTCTGGGGACTTGCCATATCCCCAGGAATCGACTAGAGAATCAACCAAAAAAGGGGGTCACATGTTCCCTCTTAGTCCCCACTAAACTTGTTCAGGGACTTTTGTCCCTACACACACACCTGAAGAAGAAAGGAACAAGGCCCCTTCAGGAAGCCTCTTGGTACTTACAACCTTGGTACTTATAACCTCCCAAGTGACCCCTACCCTTAGTCAGAGGAACATTGTTTTTCCACAAAATTTTGGGGCAGAAAGACTAGGACTAACTCATCATATTTTTCTCTCAAACCTACTGTTTGCCACCTAAGGCTTCCTTTTACTTGCAGGGCCTGAGATCTTGAAACTTAAAAGCCAGATGTATCCCCTCCTCTGTTGTTTTCTGCTGACACATCTTTTCCATGAAACACTGAGTTCAGAATAACCTCTCATCTTGAATTGGAGACAGAGGAAGAAAGGGGAACAGGAAGTGCCAGAGAACATTTTTTAAAATTTGGTTGATATTTCAAAATCATAATCCTACTGAAACCAATTACTCAAATTCTTCTTCTCTTGGCAGTGGACTATAATAGATCATGGAGACAAGAATCAATGTCCGTTACTACCTGCTCATTAATACACACATAAATCCACCCCCCCCATTCAAACACGCACTTAAATTGGAATAGCACCTGGGGATTATTTTTTATAATGTACATAAAAGATCAAAATACATATATTTCTATATATCTAGATAAAGGTATATACATCAAAATTATATCAAGATTTGTAATAAATTAGTAAAAAGACAGTAAAGAACAACATTAGCAAAAGGCAGAGTAGTAATCTACAAAAGAAAAAAGTACAAAAGAAAGTTATACAAAAGAAAGAACACAAGTGGCGTATATAAACATACACCAAAATACATTAACAGCAAATAAAGACAAAACTACCTAGGGATATTAGTAGGAATTCAGCTTTCTAGGCCCCACCCCTGGTATACTGACACAGAATTTTGAAGGATAAGCTTAGGAATCTGCACTCTCAGTTAAGGACTCCCAAATATTTCCAGAGTCTACTAAGGTTTGGGTTGCATTGGTAGTGAGGAAGTTATACTTTCTTAGAGATATTAGAGCCTGACTAAATTAGGATGACAAACGATCCTAATCAGGAAGCTAAACTTTAAATTTTCTAATGTGGAAGTCTAAATCACAACAGAAAGAAATAATCACCCTGATGAACAATAGCAGCCGTAATAAGCAGCCCTTGCCTCTGGAGATGGCACCCTCCTGGGAAGGCAGTTCCTTCCCTTGCACCCAAGATTCCAGTGTATTTTCCTGCTGTAAAAGTCCTATACTCTATTCACATCACAACTTTTCTTAAGCGGTTTTTTTAAAACAAAAACTTTTACTACTATTCAACTTAAATATTTGCATGCCTGTACATCCGCCTCATGTGAGATAATTTATTTTGCCTTCACTTGGAAAGGAGAGATACTCAGCTACCGGCTTTTAGGTCTTTGGGCTTGTACACACTGCCTTGATTCCTGTACAGAATTCCACTGAGAGCACGGAAACCATAGCAGCTGCCCGAATGAGCATATGCCGCGCACGAAAACTGGATATGTACCCGGTGGCCCTGCTGCTAGGTGCTACCTAGATGCTCCCAAAGTGGGTAACATAGCGATGACATTCCATAGACAAATGTGGGTCAAACAGCCTAAATAAAATTCTCTGGAAACAGAATTGTTTAAAGCGGCTGCTCTGTGCTGACAATTACATTTGCATTTATGAACCAAATGTAAACAAGACATGCTAGAGAGAAAAAGAAAATGAGAAGCAGTTCTACCATCACAAAGTGATTCTATTTAGAGCGCTGCCATCATCTCTTGGCAGAACTAGCTTGTTGGCTTCATTTTGGAGCAGATTGCTTTGATTTTTTTCCCCATTCCAAAATTTAAGTGCCAGGTTTTATAACTAGTATATTAATGCCAATGTTTGTTAACTGACCAGAAAACAAAAAATCCACATTCTAGTAAACTATATCTGCCTTATTAGAACCGCTCCTGCCCATAAACTATATCTGGAAAGCCTTTATTAATGTCTGTGAGAAAGTTCTGGTGTGGAAGGTAGTTAAATAAGAAGGTGTATAATTTAGCATCGTTTCTAACCTGCTCCACTTCAAATAATACTCAATCCCTTTTTCTATGCTTAAATTGCACTTGCCAAATCCCTCTGCTACTGCACAGGTTGTATTGCATCATAATCATCTGTTTGGATGTCTGTCTCAGCTCCTCAATCATGAGCAACTTGGAGAGCCACCTCTGGCATTACCACCTCTAGCATGTACTGATGAATAACTTTCACCTAAGTAAACGAGTAATTTCATGACTAAAGAATAGCAAAACCCACCTTATGTATTTATGACTAGCCAGGCTATGTAAAAATGATGGAACAAACCATCCTCTTCAATGTGTAAAATGGACAGTGTCAATAGTATTTTCAAATTATTATCAGATATAAAATTCAGCTAAATTTTAGTCTAAGATCCACACAGTGTGGGAACTCTTTGAACGTTGCCGGGGACTTGCTTTTCCATTTGTACATGGTAAAGGAGTTCTGAGCAGGGTCTCTCAGAGGTAACCTTGATGTGGCTAGCCCAGGGGAGCCTCTATTAAAGCCAGTTCTAGTCCTTTATTCACCGTAAAGAATCTTCTCTCATCAAAAGCAACAGCAAGAAACAGATTTCTCCAGAGGACTGATTTTATGATTGCCAGGGGAAATAGAGAGGGTTTAAACGCAACACCCCATATCAATCTGCTTAATGAATATCACATTCCATATTTCTGCTCCTCCCCCAATCATTCTTCTGCCACACTATTACCTAGGATTTTTATCACTTTCTCTGACCTTCCACCATTCCAATGGCTTTGTCTTCTGCAAATCAAGACCTTCCAGAGGCCTCACACGCAGATCTTCCCTTAGGCCCAGGCTTCTCTCTTGCATGACCAGACCACAGCCGACCGTCATCTTTTAAGTAAATGAAAATACCATCATCTCATTGAAGTAAAATTCTCATGAAGTGACAATTAGTTAAAATAAAGTTGACGACAGATAGAATGGAATTTACTTCTGGTACTTAGAGATTCTAAATTTAACAATAATACTTTTCATAAATTTAGCACAAACATTCAACAAGTTCTAAATATTCAAAAGGAGATAATACCTGTTATTTGAGAACTTTTTTTCTCCTTCTACTGATCCAGTTTTTCCTCTCCCAGATTTATAGGACTCTGTAAGACCTCTTCTTTAACAGACTGTAAAATAGCCAGTATCACAGGAAGAGATGTGATACATTTGCCTATTAATTAACTTAATTCTATTTCATTCTTGAGTGGAATAGTAGGTACAAAAAATATGATTCAATATTCTCTGATATTATCTTGAGTGGTAAAAATATGTGTGTCTGTGTTATATTCCTTTATGTTTTTCCTTCTTCTAAAACTTTCTTTCCAAATTCCTTATTTTCTTAACCATTTAGGGGCAAAAGTTCTCTTCCACCTACCCATTGCTTTCTTCTGTGACATGCAGTAACTTCCTGCTCATTTACCCTTTGATTTCTCTTTCCCGGACACCCCTTCACAAATCCTCTGCCTCCTCCTCTTGCCTGTCATCTGTGAGCAGTCCTCAGTCCAGTGCTTGGACTGTCCCTGTGTTGATAAATTTCAGGGGAAGCAGACCCAGGTGCCTGGGGAAGTGAGCAGAAGAGCACTGAAAGCCCCGTAGGTATTTACCTACAGCTCATTCCCTAAAATGTGTGTGCTTACCTGAAAAGATGTTCTTGTCAAAGCAGGGGAAATCATTTGACACAGAATGGAAATGTCTGTGATCAAGAGTTATTATAGTGTGATGCATTAGAAGGAAAGCATTTCAAGTAGTAAAAATCAGAAAGGATGAAATGGTAACCTTCGGTGGAAAAACCCTTGCTTACTGCAGAAGTGATCTCTCTAAGAGTAACCTATGTCTTGGAAGCAAATGACTCCAGCATCTCCAGACTCCCCAGAGTTAACAGGGTATTAATGCCATCCCCCTACTAACCTGGACAGAAGGAAAACTGTGAAGGATGCTCTCTGACAATAAGTGATGCAAAGCCTATCAGCATATCCTAATTTAAACACAATCTATTATTACCTCACAGCCAAAATGGGAAAAGCAATTAAATATCTTAAAATTGAAGACATGCAATACCGACAGTTTCCTAATATCTTTTTATAAGTATGCTGGGGGAAATTACCTCTTCCTTCAATGAATCTGTCAAAGCAATAACATCACCAGACTAAGTTTAAAAAGCAAAAGAGATTTTTTTTCATGACTATTGCTGTAAGAGAGAGACCAGAACTTAGTCTGTACTAAATTCTGCTGAAAAAAAAGTTGGAGAGTTGTTAAGAACTGTGGTGGAGAAATTGTAGGCCACCTGTGTTTGCTAGTTGTCCCTACCCAAAGGAAAAGTAAACTGTCTCGTATTTTCATTTCAGGAGGTGGTTTTACAATGTGGAGTAAAGCACCGGAGGAAGTTAGCTCCTGCCCTCCCAGGTACTGGGAGATGTCTCATAGCGAATGGCCAGTGACACTGGCACTATCTGCCTGGATGATTACATTTCACAGGGATGACTCCCAGGCCCTCAAGAACGACATTCTTGGGTTGTAATACCTGCAAGAGACCTGGAAAAGACTTACATACATTTCAAAGGCCAGAGAAAGAATTTGTAATTACAAATTTGCCAAAGTAAATGCTCTAAGAAAAGGGAAGTGAGGGGCCTAGAGCCGAGCCATTGCAGTCACAGTATTGGCAGGGTCCCTTTGACTCTCACCATTCAAAGAGGATAATTCATACACTGTTTAAAAGGAGGGTTATTAGAACAATGGCAACCCTACAGCCATATCTCCTTTTAATCAAAGTTTAAAAATCATTGTCAATAAAATGCCGTTTGGAATTTATTGTCTTCAAATTAATTTTAAAAGAACATGCCTGTTCTAAGAAGCATGACTTACTCTCCAGCGATGTGCAAACACTGTTCGATGGCACTTATTATGATTTTGAATCATTCCTAGGGAGACAAGCTTGATTAGTGCTAAAAATGATTTAATTCTATTTAATAACTTTGAATAAACAAAACTATTTTTATTTGGATATGTTTTTATTCAGTGATTCAGGGTATTCCTAAGGTACCTGAAATAAACATTCAGTTTGGATGGGTGAAAATTCCATTTCCTCTTTCTTCAGACTATAGTTTTCTTTCAACAAATATTTTAAATTCCTTTTATAAACAAAGAATAACACTTCATGATTCAGTATATTAACAAAAGAATAAAGCTAATCTGCCCTCTTAACTCACACACTGCTAAAGTAGATTATGCAACTCACCAAGCAGCTCTCACACAAGACAGATTTAAATTAGTGCCATAAAAGAATATGAATTCCTGTGGGATTACCAAACAAAAAGAGAAAATTCTATTAAGTTTCTTTTAGTTCACAAGTATATTGGTCAAGTATTAAAAGATTGCATGTAACCTAAAGCTCCTTCCTTGATTTCTTTCAACAAAAAGATAAAAGATTAGTGAATATAAATGTATTTAATGGAACCCAAAGCCATCCCACAAAAGCAAAGGATCCAGAAAATGGATAATAAAGACACCAAAATTCCTCTCTGTCTCTCTGTATTGGTGTGGTCTCTTATTTCTGCTTCTCTCCCTTTCATTTTTCTTTCTTTTTTTTCTGCATAATTGTTTTCTTTATTTTGGCACTCTTATGGTCCAACTTGGCTGACTCAGATTTCAATTTGCATCATGCTTCAGTTCAAGAGATAATAAAAACTGACCCGCGTCTTGGAGACCCAAATTCAAGTAGCCCGAAGAGAATGTGTGAGAGCCAGGCTTGGGTGAACTATCTGTCTATCCTAGCCTAAAAGATAGTTAGAGGTTAAGGATATGGAGATACAGTGAAGTCCACCCAATGAGTGCGGTAAAGAACATCCAGACAGGAAAACATAACTTAGGACATTAACTCAAAATATGTCTAAGACAACAACATAAGTGTTAGACCAAGAGGTAGTTACCATCTTTCATCAGTAAACATATTCTGTGGAGTTACCTCTTGGTAGGGATTAAGTTCAAAAGCCAACAAACATGGAAAAACCTCTCAGACAAAATTCTCTTGGAAATATCTTATGTAGCCCTAAATCCCTTCATTACTGCAGACTTATGTATATAACCCTAGTTATCTTACGGAGTGCTTTGGTCACGAACAACAGATAACGTTGACTCAAGTGGCTTAAACAACAAAGAAAACTTGTTATCTCACAAATAAAGGATCCAGGGTTTGTAAATTCAGTGGTTCAGTGACAGTATGGCATGAAAGTTCCTTTCACCTTGTGCTCTGCACTCCTTAGCATATCTGACTATCCCACACCAGCACCTCTCACGCTCCCAAGTGGCCACAGCAGACCAGGGACCCATACAGTAAGATGCACACGGTCTCTTCCTTGTTCATTACTATAAGGAACAATGCAGAACGCCCTACTCTCAGACCTCCTCTAAGTCTCAGTCAGAAATGGGGCAGAACTCACTGCAAACACACTCCAAGCTAGAAGAGTAGAATGACTCTAGTGGGTGTCTAACAATCAGCAGTTTCACAGGGACCATTCTGGGCAAAGCTGGACACCATACACACAGATTCGGGGCTCTTTCAACGTGGAAATAGAAAATGAATAATTTGGAACTCACAAGACTCTTGGTTCTAGTCACGTTTACTTTATGTCTAATTAATAAGAAGAAGAGAGTGAAAATAAACTTCAGCCGTTACCAAGTCCAGTGGATTCCAAGATGAATGATTTTGTGTGTACTGGCTACTGACATTCTGTGACCTGGGCAGGCTAGGCGCTGAAGCCCAAACAGTGATTAATGAAGTGAAACAAAATTACTATTTCATTCCACATGGAAGAGATATAGGTAAACTTAGCCAGGCTGTGAAAAAGTTATTTGGAGAAAATGGGAGAATCATCTTCCCTGGCCCACTGGCTTCCTCATGGATCTCCCAGAGGATCGGGTGGCCCTTTGGTCCTACGGCACACCCACTCGCAAAGGCTGAGGGGTACATACCATGATGCTTATCTGGGACACCCACAGGGTCACATTCTGGCCCCTGGAAAGATCTACCTTTTTGTATCTATTTACACTAAAGTCCTACTAAGTTCTTGAAAACATTGTACTATTCCATAGAAATTTGCCTTCAGGTAGCAAGAAAGTATTTATCTTAAATTCTTGTCCATATGTTTTCACACAGATTTACTTTTTTTAAAAAGAATGCTTCTTCGTCATGCTGAACTGTAACCTCCCTGAGGGCAGGTCTTCCAAACCTGCCGCATCGAGTTTGAAGCCAGGGTCGCACTGATCAGAAAGTGTCCAATGAATGAAAAACACATTTTCTTTCTTTACCCGGTTCTATGCTTTATCCAGGCCACAATATTGTCAGTTGCCTTAGAAAGTCATAAATATCCTCAGTAAACGAACAGCACAACTGACTTGTAAAATGTTACACAGCAACAAGTATAGGTATCAAAGGCTTAATATTAAAAGTGAACAGTTTGCATAATCAGTCTTCACAGAGGTGGAGCAGGACTCCCTGCTCCTTAAGTGTGGGCTGCGCACAAAGACATCCTTCCAAATAATGCATTAGAGAAGGGGGACAAAAAGAGGAACTTTTCCATGGAGAAACCTGACAAACCCTACCTCAGCCAGGTGACCAAGGTCAGCATCCACAGTGAAAAGTCCGTTTACAAGCACACCTTGGTTAAGTTCCAGACCATTGCAATAAAGCAAGTATCTCAATAAAGCACGCTGTAATCTTCTGCTGGTGGAGAGTATATTATAATACTGTTCTTCCCAAATAAATTTTAAAAAGTTTAAAATCAGTCCTACTAAAACACGTAAAGAAAAGCAAATGAGATCTAGGATAAGGTTGCTCAGAGCTGGCCCAACTACTTGGCATGCTGGTAATAGAATGAGAACGTTCTCATTTTTTACTTGCAAGTTTTGCAAACATTGGGAAAAAGAGACAGAAAAACTATACATGATATTCCATTAGAAATTGGTGCATAATACTAACTCTAATGCCTAGTTCTTCTAATTTGTTAAGGTATATTTTAAAGGTCCTAAGGAGTCATATCATGGAAAAACCTATTTAACTGTGCTTTAGCCAGCCTTTTTCAACATTACTTGAAAAGAGAACCCATTTATCTTATTATCTCTGTGATTAGTGCCTGCAGAACACATTTCTATGAAAATCATTTTAAATCAAAGTTGAAAAAAGTAGAGTTGGGCCATGGCTGTAAATCAATGAGTGTATATATTTTACTCAGCAGATAATTTCCAGTAAATAAGAGGAATCAGGCCTTACTAACTGCTCCATGTGCCCCTATTAAAAATTCCCAAATGCGCTTTGCAACACCCAGAAGAGAAAGAGGGTACTCTCTCCCTATTAGTAGCTCTGCTCTTTAAGAAGGGAAGATTTGCGTGTGTCTGTGATTATCTATGTACAGCTCTAAAGATTTTGGGATTCTTTGCTCCTCTAAGAAATCTGCTTCACTGCTGCTTCAAACTATTCACTGACCCTTTATAACTGCCTGCCTTTGCTGGTCCATGCTGCTTCCTTTCCAGCCATGCCTGATGCTGGAAAAAAGCAAATATAGCTCTACTCTTGCCCTCTATGAGTTATCATGAGTAACCAGACAAGTTTTCTCTGTCATAAAAGTTATTTTAAAGGAATTCTTAAACTATTGGTTAAAGGGTCAATATATATTATCATTACCATTCACTCACTTGAGAAATATTTCTTGAGGACATACTATATGCCAAGCTCAGTTCCAAGTACTGGAGATACAGTGATGAACTTTAAGTGCCATGAAAAAAATAGAGCAAGGTAAAGGGATAAAGACTGGTAATGAAGGTGCTATTTTATATAGTGATGTCAGGGAATACACATGGATAAAGCGGCATTTGAACAGAGACCTGAAGGTAATAAAGGAGTCAGCCATGAAAAACTACAGGTAAAAAAAACCCAAAAAGCTGTGCTCCGGTGGGAGGATATACCAAGTGCAAAGCCCCTGACGTGGGAGGGTGCTGGCATGTGCTAGGGATAGCGGAAGCAACCAGTATGAGTGGAAGTAATGGAGCAGGTAAGGGGGCTTCTAGGAGGAAGGGGCAGAAAGCACACCAGGAGAGCAGAGGCAAAGCCTGGTGGTTTTTCACGCATGGTGAAAACGTGGAATTTTACTTTGATTCAAATGGTAAGCCATTGAAAAAAAATATTTTAAAATTGTACATTGAGATTGTACTAATGCTCAAATTTCTCTGATTTAACTATTCTTTTGCATAAAAATACAAAAACACAATAGATCTACAGTGACAATGTTACAAATTTACAATTACAGAGTTACAATTAAATGCTAAAAATCTTTTCCTTTGGTTCAATATTCTTCTTTTACCTTAGCAGCAAGTTGTCTTTTCCAAGTTTTCCATTTCCTCTCAGGTTTTTAACTAAAATAAATACTACACTTTCCTACTTTCAGCCATGACTTTCGACTCAGCCACTTCTGACTAGTCTTCATGTTTTACGATTAACCTTTCAGAAGGGGGTCTGTCCTTTCTCTCAGATTTTTGTTTCAGAATG
>VMDR010028308.1:0-13211 GCA_007922815.1 Macrotus californicus
AAGAAAACGGAGAGCTCAGTTGAAAGGAAAAAGCTCCTTTAAAACTCACCGAGAGCATCAGAGAATTATGAGTGATTTACCAAACTGACATCATGTGCAGGTGGGAAAGAGCCACTGGCGGACAAGGTAGCCCCCAGGAAACACAAGTCCTTTTATTTTTGGCAGCTGGATTCAGTAGTACTTCAGAGGGTAAGTTTAGAAATGTTGTAATTTCAGAGGAATGTATATAATATTACCTTGTCTGCAATTTTTTTAATAGGGAAGAGCACGTGGGAAAAAAATGTAGGGCATTCCAACCAAAATTTGAATGAAATGCAATTTTAATGTGGAATGTCAGCACTGAAAAATTTATGAATAATTTGTATTATTATATGTCTCTAGAGTAGATTTATAATTAACTTACCCTAACATCCTTCCTGCTTGTGAACTGCTTCCAAATGAATGGCTGAGCACACAGGAGGGCTTCTCAAAAGAGAAAAGGAGATGACCAAGCTACAGGGACTTTTTAAGCTTCTGTAGGACCATTTATTAAAACTGCCACGGTCCTATCTCTGCTGGAGTCCCTCACCGAATTGAGAGGCATATGGACTGTCATGGGTCTCCAGGGTCACGTCCCAGGCCAGATCCTCCCCGCCGGTAAGTAACCGTGGATTACCCCTCAGTTTAATAACCACACTCACTCCCAGGGATGTCAATACCTTTATACCAAAGAGGAAGCACATAGACTGGCATCGTGAATGTGATGCATGGGGGTGAAGCAGGGGCCGTGCAGCCTAGCGGTTAAAATCACGGCCACTGGAAAACTATTGCCTGGACTTGAATACCAGCTGTGCCCTAATTCCATGACCTTGGGCAAATTGCTTAACTTTCTATCCTTCAGTTTCTCCTTTGTAAAATGAGGGTAATAACGACCTCTGTCACGGGATTATTTTAAGTATTAAATGGGATGCTACAAGTAAAGTGCTCAGAACAGTTTGTGGCACGTTATAACCCCTCAATGAACTTCTGTAAAACCCTACGCCATGGAGAGTGATGGCTGGCTAAGCAGCAACGACATATGCCAGCTGGCAAACAGCTACCTGTGTGTGCGCCTAACTAACACTTTCCTTCTAACGAGGAACGAGGAGATTTCCAGGGTTGGTACTACCAGAAAAGTCAGTTTTGGAGGCCAGGTATTACAGTCTTCTCCCTGACAACATATTGATATTCACAGGGGACTGCTTTGTAACAAGATGAAGAAGAAAATCGTTCATGAGGTGTGCATTATCAGCACACCTTTCCTGTCTCCAATGCATTTTAAATATGATTTCAGGTTCAGTTTGCGGTTGTTCACACAGTCACACTGATTCACAAAACTAACGACATTTGTCAAATCCCATCCCATGAGACAAGCACAGGAATACTGCCGCGCACCCTTACCTGGACGCTAATGCAATGTGCCCTTTCTTAAAAAAACATATGATTATGCATCTCCAGTTTTTACACTGGGTAACAATTAAAACCTTACTTGAGCTTCAGAAAAAACTTATCTATTGAATTGTATTAAAACTTGAATTCTGCTGGCTTGCAAAGTGTTTTTAACATTATAT
Organism: Macrotus californicus; assembly: GCA_007922815.1. NCBI lineage: Eukaryota > Metazoa > Chordata > Mammalia > Chiroptera > Phyllostomidae > Macrotus > Macrotus californicus. The sequence goes on from VMDR010028308.1 coordinate 1,590, forward strand.
TGTATCTATATTATTAACTATAAATATTTTTGCCTGACTGTGGAATACAATTTGTTAAAATAACAATATCAGAGTTGTGCAAAACAACAAAAAAAACCATACCTAAATTTCCACAGTAAGTTAACTACAGAAATTCGTATTTTCACAAATGACATTTGTGAAAATTGATCTGAAGACGAGTCTACCACTATTTGGCTGAGATCACACTGAACAAGTCTCAGCCCACAGCAATCTGACGGTGCGCTGGCCACTGAGCGCAGACAGCGGTAGAAACAACGGCCTGAGGAAGGGCTCTTTGCGGCATCCGCGGGCACCATTTACCCTCACATCACCGTGACCCTCTCTGGTGAGAGGTGAGGGACGGCTCCTCCAATACCTTCTTCTCGAAATTGGCTCTTTTCCCAGCCTTTTTTAATTCTCCTTAGCTTTTGGCTTACACACGGAAGGAGTAAAATGCTCTTACCCAGAATTACAATGGAGGGCAAAACAAGAGCAAGAACGAAGTTTGGCGGTGTGTAAAACCTGTAGTACTCTTCTTCGAAAGCTCGCTTCCATCCATAAATTAAAACGTGGAAAGTGCTTATGAGCAGAGCAACATAACCAAGTGTAGACTTCGGGGAGGGAGGAAGAAAGAAAAAAGAATAAGAAACAAATTATTCAAACTCATAAACAAACCTCTCCAGCTCTACCATGTTTATATTTTGATAAAACGATTTTATCTTAAATTGTTGAGCTGTTTTTTATTGTCTACTAAATCAAACAATTTAAACGTTTTCATATATATTTATATGCACGCTTTGTTTTACACAAAAAAGGCCATACTGCATATAGTTTAATATTCTAATTAGTTCGTTTATTAGATGAAGAAATTTTTCCTGAGCTTTTCTTCATACTTAATGACTTATGTCATTAAGTATGAAAATGTGACTCTCATGCTGTATTATATTCCACTGAATGGAGGTGCTATCTATAATTTATATAACCATTCCTTGTGTTGGACGTTTACTCTGTGTCCAGCTTTCCTCAACTATGAATAATGTCACTTTAAGCTCTTTCCTATATTTTGGTTTATTTCCTTAGAACTGATTTCTTATGGTGGGATTGCTGGTCAAAGCATCTGGTTTTACCTTAAGGGTGTTGATAAAAACTGCTAAACTTCTTTATAAAGGTTATCCACGTTTCTGCCAGTTGTGTGTATTAGAAGAAACGAGTGTGTTTGCATCTGTACGCTTACATATATATACATAAAATTAAATGCTGAAGAGCATTCTCATGGGGGCATGTACATATACATACGTACAAACTATCTGAAAGTAAATACGAACAATCATGTATTAATACGTAATATACATAGCATTTCAAATATGTGGCTTAACTGATTTATTAAGGAGATTATTAACAGCACTTCAGTTAAGCAGTTTACAGGTTGAGATCTGAAAGGACAGCATTCCTGGTTCTCTACGTTATTACGTTCAGTTGGTTACTTTGAGAAATAGTGTGTGATATAAATGTAATGTTACATCTGTAGACTGATATAAAATCTAACTTCAATGGGGAAGGATCAAAACTCCAGCAGAGAGTTGTTCTGTTTGCCAATTACTCATCTAAATTTATAGTGATAATTTACAACCATCTAGCACCTTGCATCAGAGGGTCTTCTATTTCTTTTCAGAGTGATTAAACTAGCAGCTTGGAAAGAGACTTTTAGATAATTTAAAAACAAAAAAATAAAAATAAAAACAAAAAAGCTCAAGCAAATAGGCAGGAACCCCCAAATTTAGTGTATCACCAAATGATCCTCATTGGCCTGATGATGCCGTCATCCACTTGGATACAGCCAATACCGATTTTGTGATAATATAGTTAGGGTCTATGTTTGAGTTATGTATTTTTAAATATGCAAATGTATTCAATAACAATAAATGGAGGTGAATAGTCAACTTATTAAAGAACAATGGTGTTTTGAAACCCCTTTGGAGATACTCGTATATACATATATATGTTTATGTACATAACATATACTAAATACATACTAACGTTTCGTAAGGCTGGCTCCTCGTCATCTTCTATTAACCTGGTTTGTCACTGCTTGTGTTTGTGTGGGTACAAACACATTTCTCTGAAGATATTTGACTGACCTTCTCTCCACTTTAATTCAAATTAATGAGATTTTTCTCATTAATGAGACAAATCAAGATGACTCAAAATATAAAATAATTCTTCATTTATGTGGCTAATAACACATTGACTTTTGGCATCAAACTTGTCTTAAGCTCACACATCCCCACCTTCACTATTTTTCCTTAATAAAGCATCCTTTATCTGTAGCACAGCAGGCAATGCTATCAAAGCCTTCCAGTCAATTCCTTTACTGGTCTTTCACTTACTAAACCAGAACGGTCCTAAGCTAGCCTCCCACACATGTGTCCTCCAAGCTTCCATGCCTAGACGCAGCCCCCAAAGGCACTCTACTTATAAGAAGCATATCTAAAATTCAAACAGACGTAACACAAATTCTACACAGCTCACTCCTTCAGCAAACAAAACCCCGCATACCTGAATGAAACTGAATTCCCTCCAGTTTAAAGCATTGCTCACTGAAGGGATGGAGGTGACGGCCAGGAGGGAGAGTAAGCCCAGGCTCATTATGCCAAAGGAGATGTACATTTCAATTCTCCACACTTCTTCTTCATTCCAAGAGTTTTCAATATTAGCATGAACCTACCAAGGCAGCAAACGTGAATTTCCTTTATTTGGTAGAACATTAAGTGGTTCAGCCCAGAGTTCACTCTTAGCATAAGAAAACGTCACAAATGGACTTACTTATGTAAGTTCAATTTAACAAACTGTTATGGAGACCCTGTTACTGGATGGTGTGGGGAAAGAGAATGGAGCGTTAAACAAAGAGAGGACCAAGATTCTTTCCTTATTTGCATACTTGTGAGGAGAGTGGGTAAACCTGTCATCACATTTGTTTGTTGTTGTTATTGTTTGTTTTGTTAATCCTCACCTGAGGATATGTTCATTGATTTTAGAGAGAGGTGAAGGGAGAGAAACACTGATCACTTACCTCCCACACACGCCCTGACTGGAGATTGAACCCTTAACCGAGGTATGTGCCCTAACCAAGAATCGAACCCGTAACTTTTGGTGGACAGAGGGGCTACAACTAAGCAAACCTGGCCAGGACATGTCATCACATTGGTAGTGCATCATGGTTACAGGGGCTCTGATGTCCTAAGACCATGAAATGTTGAGGGTGACTCAGAAGTATTGGCAGTTAGACTTAGTTTTGAGGTACTTTTATAAGTTGGTCTATACTTGATTGAATATTTTGGGTACATTCTGGACTTAGTTCAACTTAGAATCCAGGAAGGGAATTTCTAAACTACTTCTGTAAGTTCCTTTCTCACATCAAAAATATTTATGTTTATTTATCTTTCTTATTTTCTAAAAGGAAGGTGAGATTTTCTTGAGAATAAAACCCTACCAAATGCAAATATTTGTCCATTGAATTGCCTCATTATTTAATATACTTTTTCAATTGTCCAATTGTCTCATTCTTTTTTTTAAATTTTATTTATTGATTTTTAGAGAGAGGGGAAGGGAGGGAGAAAGAGAGGGAGAGAAAGAGCAACGCATGGTTGCCTCTCATGTACCCCCTGCTAGGGACCTGGCCTGCAACCCAGGCATGTGCCCTGACTGGGAATTGAACCGGTGACCCTTTGGTTTACAGACTGGCACTCAATCCACTGAGCCACACCAGCCAGGGCAATTGCCTCACTCTTATATAGTACTTTTCCAAATGTCTTTCCCTTACATTAATGATGCATATATAATTAAGTCAGACTTGATGAACTCTGAATGTGGGGTATTCTGCACAGGGCTACTTTTAGAATAGTCTATTTATATGCAAACAATATCAGAGTATAAATCAAGGGTTAGACTCCTTGGGCTAAAGCTTTGATCTAAGTATCTATTCATGGAAAACAGATTCTAATTTAGCACCGGCTTAACGTTGTCCAGTTCCAGTTAACCAAACATACTTGAAATTAAAACCAAGAAGAGCTAGATCTTAGCCATTTGGTCCTGAGAATTCCTCCGTAGGAAAAAAGCTCTTCCTATCTCGTTTGACATCTGTACAACAACACAGAACAGCAGCACACCTTGGAAGACCTAAAGGTTACAACCTGGATCCATTTGCCCTCCCAGTTCATTCCTCCATTCCATAAACAAGCTTTCAGAGTGTCTGCGATGTGCCAGGCACAGTTCTCGGCATTAGGCATGTATCAGTGAACGAAATGGGCAAAGATCCCTCCTCTCATGAACTTACTGAGGAAAGAGTGAAGATAGGAAATATATAAAAAGGAGTAATTTTAACCAAGTTGCTAGCATTATTAATATTATGAAGGTTGAGGCCTATGGAAAGACTCCATTTTTACTCTAACTAGCCCGGGAACTTAAACTTTTTTGAACTTTCCCGTGTTGCATTCATGCCTGGATACACACCTGGACCTCCAGGTAACCCTCTAATTATCCCTGGAAGGACTCACTTATCCGGGCCACCTGATTACCCCCTGAAGGACTCTCGTATGTATCCACCTGATACCCATTATCCAGACAACTGGGACCTGACCGGACCTCCTGGTGCCCATCTTCTAGACCACCTGACATCCGTCCTGCCGACTGCTGACCTCGGACTGGCAACTGTCCTGAAACAACCGTGGGGCTAAGAACGCAGGACTGATCATTCTCAAGAACACACTTTCTACCATAAGAACTCTGAACTTTTCTTTTCCTCTTGGGGTTTTTGCCCAGCTGCGTTCCCAGGGTGCAAACTCTAAGACGCCTGAATAAATCTCTATCGTTTCTAGCAGAGCCTCCAGACTCCACTCATTCAGTGTTACATCTGGTGACAGAAGGCAGACAACAGTAAGTATCACAAACAAGGAAAACATAAAATGTGTTAAAAGATGGTAAATTGGTATTGACAAGGGAGAGAGAGCAGAGTAAGAGGGACGGGGACTTCTGGGGGGCTGAGGCAGAAGCAGAATGGAAGCCTCTTTGAGGGAGTAAGATCTGAGCTAATGACCTGAAGGACAGAGAAAGCTGGCAGAGCAGATGCCGTAGCCTCAGTGAATTCAGTTAAGAGAAGTAGTAATTTTAGGGAAAGAATGACTTAAAAAATATTAATGTATTATTATTTTTCAAATAATTTTAGGTTGAAGTTGTTGAAACAACATATTAAGTGCTAGATGCTACATATTTGGACCACGATGCCTTGGTTCCTTATAAAAAGAAAAGGCTTTTACACATCTGTTTTGGTGCAGTGTCCTTGGCTTTCATTAAGAAGTGCTACATCGGAGGGCTTCATTTGACATTTGCTGAATGGGAATTACTGAGGAAATCATAGTCTACACCATCCTTAAGTTCCTTCCACAGAGCTCTTCTCGAAATTTTCTTGAGCTAAATACTAGAAAAGCTTCACCTGAGGAACTAGTATCTTTTTTGCTTTTTGATAACAAAAACCTTGTAAGTATACGAGGTCTGTCCAGAAAATATCTAGCCACATCCTATGAAAAATAGACACTTATTGAAGAAGATACAAGAAACATTGTATACAGGACGATGTTGCCTCAGTCCCCTTCAAAGTAGGCACCTTGGGACCTCACACAGTTCTCCCAACTGCCATCAGCTGCCCCGTCATATTTTTCTGAATTTCATCAATGGTCTGAAATCTCTTCCCTTTCAAAGGTGATTTGAGTTTTGGGAAAAGCCAGAAGTCACAGGGCATCATATCTGGGTTGTAGGGAGGCTGAGTCACCTGGGTGGTTTGATGTTTTTCTAAAAAACTCTGCATGAGATGTGATGCATGAGTGGGCACATTGTTATAATAAAGCTGTCAAGCGCCAGCTGCCATAGCTGCGGCCTTCTGAATCACCTGAATAGTTTCTGCAGAGGAATGTTCAAGCTTAACGCAAAATTTGATGCAGATTGGTTGCTTTACTTGCTCAGTCATTTTGAATGCTATGGCCACACAGTACACATGCTCACTCAATAGTGTCTACCACCCTCACTTACTTACACAGTGAAGGTCATTGTTCATGCATGGGTATTCCAGTCCACTCTCTTTGGCTGCCAGGTTACATCGATGTCACCCAAACTGTTCTTGTTATATTAACAATGGCTGGACTTTTTCTGGACCTTGTATGTCTCCTGATCTTGACTTCCTATTATTTTTATGTTTTCACTGGTTCTAATTTTATTGCATACTTCTACTAAGAATTGCTTTAACATTTCATGGAACATAGTCAATTTACAAAACATTAAAATAATGAACTGTTCAGTACTGAAAGCAATTATTGCAATAATGACTTTAAAAAAAAGGATGAAAAAAAGCCAATCATTTATTTCTCTGCTTTTATTTAGCAAAGAAAGGGATGATTGCAGCTTTGACCGTAAATGATTTTGCATTAGCCACATAATTCTTATGCAGGAACACTCTTTAAAGAGCACGACTTGCCCTGCCCTAAATATATCAAGGTATGCAAGTTGTATCCTATTTTTAATCTTATACTTTACAAATTATATTAAGCATCAGATAAGTAACAAGCACATTCCATACCTGCTGATAAGCCATGTTGAGAAATAAGTATCTCTCTGACCTTCTCATTGGTAAGCAGAGGCTGTAGGCAACATGAACCGAAGCAAAGAAAAAACTTAGTAATCCAAGCTGTTTTCTACACTGTAACCAGGTCTCCAACCAAGGCGGAAATCTCCTATACTTGGTTCCATAATAAAGTTGATAAGCAGCTGCCAGGAGACCTGCTAGGTACACCAGGGACAGCAAAGTAATGGCAACTATGGGCAAGGTTTTATTCACAATCTCAATAGGAATCTTGTAGAAGTCACTCTGCTGGTTTCTAGCATATGGATGTATCACATCTCGGACAAAGGAATAAAGAAAGAAAAACGTGGCCAGGCTTATGGCTACCACCACTGGCCCTCTCCAGAGAGTGAACAGCCGAAGAGGTAAATTTTCAATCTCCCTGGCTGATGATAATGATCCCAAGTCAACGGGAATAAAATTCAAATGCCGGGCAAGTTCAATAACCTGTTGTCGAGCTTGAATATTGTTGCTGCAAATATAAACCTGAAGCAAAAACAGAAGACACATCATTACATTACTTATATAATAATTACATAAAAAAATTCAACCCTATAAATATTAAGAAGTAGCTCTGCATATTCAGAGCTGCATATAAAAAAGAACTGCTAGTCCTAAAAAAAAAAAAAAATGGTAGTGATCTCATGCTTCACTTAATCTATGCAGCATCACTTGTGATGACTTTAAGTGATCCCCAAAATTAAGGAGATAAAGCATTTATTAATTTATTATTTATTAATAGGTTAAAATAGTGTCATTAAAAACAAAGTCCCTGCTACCTGAGATGACATGAAAACAAAACGCAAAAAACCCCCTACCTAGAACCCGAGATCAGGAAGTCCTCAGGGAAGGCAGGCAGGAAAAAAGAAAGGTTTCTAGATCTGGTGGATCTGTGGCACTGGTCTCCCCTGCAGTGGGGGCTGGGTGCACTTTGAGCTGCTGGTTGTGCCCCTCCCTGCTCCAGATCTCTCCGTCTCCCACAGGGAACAGGGTGGGGCTGGCTCTCCAGGCCTTCCTGAATGTTTAGTTGTTGGACTATAGTGACTCTGCCCGTAGAGTGATTACAAGCACTGCCTTGTACAGATCATGCAGTAAGAGAGAAGATAGGCATGGACTCTAGACTGAATTTGCAATGAAATCCTCTAAATCATATCATGATGCCATATAATTTATAAAATGTATCATTTGGCTTAGAAACCAATTCACCAAGTAAATACCTCTAGAACACTATCTCAAGTATATTATTTCATGGGTCAGAATATGAGATTCTTTCATCTTTAAATTATGATTATATACCTGCAGAGTGGAAAAGTGGTATTATAAGGCTTAGTTCATTTAAAAGGTAAATCAACCACCGTTTGCTAACACTACGGTATTAGCTCCGCAGCAACACTAATGATGGGAGGAGTGGGGTGAGGGCAGGCTTTCAAATGACCAAAGCCTCTTAGATACACTCCTGCAGATGAGAAGTCAACGAATATTTGTTGAGCACCAAATTCACTGCTAGAGTAGGTCATCTCCCTCGGGGCTAGAAAAATACTGCTATTAAGTCCCTGAGTAATGTTTGGGGCAAACATCCCTAAACAGATCTACCCCTGAAGATGTTTAGATAAGGGTTCTGGAACAGACCACACTGAAATGTTTGCACGCTAAACCTATGCACATTATGATGGTGGTGTAAAGCTCTTTGGATCACTAATTTTACCTCGTGTAGACAGACAGGTGACAAAGTCTACACTATTATACAAATGTTCATGACCTTCTACAATGGAGTGAGGAACACTGTCTATGTAACAAACGAGAAAAAGCATTCTAAATTAATTTATTTTGGCTGTGACAATGGTGAAGTAAGCTCTTTTTTGGACCATATTTGTTGGAAAAAACCTTTATACATTATGAAATTTTATAATAAACATAAAAATATAAATCAAACATTCATAATAAAGACATGAGGACTATGAAATACAAATGAAACTATTTTTGTAGCTCACTTTGAATTAAATCATTGTTCCACAATATTTTGTTGTAGTTAAAGAATTAAAATGATCACAAATAGGACAATAGGCAAAGAATTAAATTCAGGGTCATCCCTAATTTAGCCTGTATCCATTGCTAAACTTTGTTGGATACACAAAAGAAAAGATTCAGAAATAGCCTCTAGGAAATCTGGAAAATATACATTCTTTCACTAGAATAAAATTAGACTTGTGAAAATGAATGGTTATTGTGACTGGTATGCAGCGTACATTGATATAATACTTATTATTTTCTTTAAATTTTTTTAATAAACATTTTTTTATCCTCGCCTACTTATTTTTTTTCATTGCTTTTAAAGGAAGGGAGAGAGAAAAATATTGATGCGAGATTGCCTCTGTCAGCACCCAGTCTGGGGACCCATGCTGGGACCAGAAGTCAGTTGCATTTGGACCGGGGGTCGCACATACCCATACCTAGACCAGGTTTCTAACCCAAAACCTAGAAATGTGCTCTGACTGGGAATTGAACCTGCAACCTTTTAGTTACAGGGACGACGTTCCAACCAACTGAATCACACCAGCCAGTGCTTAAATTTATTTTCTTAGTTCCTTAATCAACTATCTTTATGGAAAAAAATAATTAAAGAATTTTATCATCATGCTCAAATATAATGCATAACCACACCTTTAAAAAGATTTTTATTCATTTAATCCTCACATGAGGATATGTTTATTGACTTTAGAGCAAGAGGAAGGTTAAGAGAGAGAGAAGGGTGGGGAGAGTGAGAGAGAGAGAGGAACACAGATCAGTTGCCTCCCACATGCTCTGGGACCAGGGATTGAACACCCAACCTAGGCATGTGCACTCACAGGGGGATCGACCCTGAAACCTCTGGGTGCACGGGAGGATGCTCTGACTAACCGAGCCATCCTGCCAGGCTTAAAAGATTACAATGTACACTATTTTATATACGTTTACTTATAAAAGCTCTCATTCCCCAAATGCGTTGATGGAGTTCCCCATCTTCTTTTATTTTCAAGTTGAACTAGACAGAACCCTAGACTAAAAGAGAACCTAAGAAATGCAATGTGTCTCTATCTTTCCCACATGGATTAAAATCTACACTTAAAAAATATGTCGTATTTTAATAAGTTCTATGAACAATCTATGTCAAATAAAATGGTAGGTACTTCCAAAGCCATTTATGTTAAACGTTAAATAGTATTTTACACAGAGATGGGATAGTGTTACTAAGTACCTGCAAGAAAGGCAGAGGGAAGAACAAAGCAGAGAGGAGAGAAGGCTGGGAGGGGAGCAGGGAAAACAAAGGACACGTTTGCGGTTTTTCTGGTTTTGAGCGAGGAGAGACTCAATGCAATGCACTGTGTCCCATTATTATCGGCCACCCTTGACTTTTCTTGAATTAGCTGGTTATGACAGAAAAGTCCAAGTTATTTTCTCAGCTTTCCACATGACTTTGAGAATAGAGATGTGTCCCTAGAAGGTCAGCACATGAACTTTCAGGTACTCATACACAGTTTTCAAAATGATAATCAGTGGAGGGTGTCAGAGTTTGGTTTTCAAATATATGATATTTGTTTAACTACATGGCTACAAAATACCAGATAAGAATAAAATTTGAAAATACCTACCTGCCGGCTGGCATCCTTAGGTCCTAACTGAAGTGTCCAAGCTGAGATAACATTAAACCCTTTGACAATCAGTGAATCCGGGAATAAGGAAGCCAAATATTCAGCATTGGATTCTGGGTATTGGTTTATCCTCATGTTATTGCTCACATCAATCAGGATTTTACCCACAAGCAGATGTCTCAGGTCCCACAGGGAGGTGTAATGTTCTCGGTGTATAGCAATAAATATTATATTTGTTTTTGTTAGTGCATCTTCATGATGAGTGACATCGACCACGTGAGGAAAAAATTCAGAGGCAAATTTAGGATTTCTGCTTCCTATGACCACATGATAGCCACATCTAATAAGTCGGATGGTCAAGGATTTGGCAAAATCCCCACTTCCAATTACACCTACAGTGACCTTCCTTGCATCTTTGATACCATTTATGCCATTAGGCAAAAAAGTCTCACTAAGGCTCTTAGGGCTTCCCATCATAGAGATTGATTCCATGATACCGACTCTTCCGAGATCACCAGGGGTATCCTAGGGGAGAGAAAATAAAATGCTCATCAATTACTTCTTACCAAACATTAATACATTTCTAGACATTATTATATGTCCCTTGTTTCTAGAGGTAAAATATTTTGGCAAGCTATATCACCTAGAACACAACAAGACAACTGGTAAGCTAAAAAAGGATCTTGAAATAGAAAAATGAACTGTCACAAAGTTGATATGCTCAAGTGGGGCTTCTCAAGTTTTAATGTGCTCATGAATCAATCAGCTGAGCATCTTGTTAAAACATTGACTCTGACTCAGGAGTTCTGGAGTGAGGCCCAAGATTCTGTATTTGTGGTAAGGTGAGCTGGTACTGCTGGTCTGCAGGCCCCTCTGAGCAGCAAGGCACTAGAGCACAAAAGCAAGAGACTGATGTCTTTATCTAGAACTTCTTCTCAGCAGATCAGAGGCAGCAAATCAGAAAAGCTGCTACAGGTAGAAAAGACTGTGATAGGACATGATAGCACAAAGGACAACAGAGACAGAAAAACAAGGAGCCCTGGCCAGGTGGCTCAGGTGGTTAGAGCGTCATCCTGATGGCCAAGGTTGCAGGTTCGATCCCTGGTCAGGGCACAGGAGAATCAACCAATGAATGCTTAAGCGAGTGGAACAACAAATCGGTGTTTCTCTCTCTCTCTCAAATCAATCAATAAAAATAATTTAAAAAAACTACTTAAATCCAAACCATCCAGTCACTAGGGGTGAAGTCTATAAACTATTCTATAAACCTCAGTGGCTAGTGAGTGACTTTATTAGATGAAAATAAGATAAATCAGCTATTTAAAA
>VMDR010028309.1:0-13204 GCA_007922815.1 Macrotus californicus
TAGGAACAGATAAAGGAAGTGGGGGGTGCGGGTCAAGTTTGATCAGGTTTGAGAGAGTTTCTAATATGCCATACTCATAAGTAAAGTTATAATAATTATTAAAACTCACTGCTTTACTTTTGTAACTCAGATATCCCTTGTATTTCCTTACCACATTATAGAAATCTATACTTAGAGTTTTAAAAATATCTGAAAGTTATAGAGTCATTGTCCAGAAATAGTTTACTTTTATTTGTCATGTAAACAAAATATTATGCTTTTATACGGCCCAGACTGACTGTCCATTCACTCATCCAATCATTTATCCAATTAAAAATTATTTATTCAGTGCCTACTTTATGCTTGGCTCTGTGCTAGATCTTGGGTATACAATAATAAATAAAATTGCCACCCTTAGCAAATTTATAATATGAATAGGGAGAGAAATCACAAACTGATAATTATATAAACAGGTGTATATTAAATTATAACTCTGTGAACTCTAGAGAAAGCTCAACAGGAGCTGAAGTCTCAATACACTATTTTATCTTCATGAAAAATCCTTACTCTGGGTGAACTGACAATTTCATCACTAATTTCATTATCCACAGTAATACTCCTTGTTTTAAAGTCCACTTTTTAAAAATCATAGATCTTTTGGTTGTTGTTATAATCTTTCTGTATTTTTAAAACATCTAAGCTGTTTCTCGGATAAGTAGCATGGGATTGAATATACTTTAAAATCTAATCTTAGCTTAGTTTTTTCATTGGAATATTTGTTCTATTTAAATTTAATGTAATTACTGACGCATTTAACTTTAAATCGACCATCCTACTATTTGCTTTCTTTTTACCCCACCTATCCCATTCCTTTTCCTCTCCTTACTTTTTTAGATCAATTAGCATTTCTTATCATTCAATTTTCCCACTTTTAGTTTGTAAGTTATACTTCTCCAATCTTTCATTTCCAGTCATTTTAGAGATGATGGAATGAATCCATGACTTACTAAAACTGGTATCAGTTGAAATAGTTACCATTTTCCAGACAATGCAGGGGCCTAAAAGCACGTAATTCCCTTTACTCATTTTACTTTCTCTGCGATTTTGTCACATTTTGTATTCCGCCTATATGCTACCTCTAAAGACTGATTTCACGTCATCAGTGTTGATGTGTGTCTATTTACATGGTTACTCCCGCACTTATTCATCATTTCCCCTGCATTTCCATGTTTCCTGTGGGACTGTATTTTTCTGGCCTGGACGATTCATTTTAATAGTTCTTTACATGCAAGTCTACTGGTGGCAAATCATCACGGCTTGGCTTTTTGGTTGTTTGAAAACACTTTTTTTGCATTAATTCTCAAAGCATATTTTATATTGTTACTGGACATAGACTTCTATACTGGCAATTATTCCCCCCATCCTTTTAAATAGTTGTCAGCTCCACCTTGCATCTTTAAAAGACACATTTCCTACCTCCCGCCTCCCCTCCAACCCATGTTGGCTGCTCATAAAATTCTCCCTGTCATCTTTGGTCCTTACAAGCTTTACCACAATATGCCCAGGTGCATTTTTAAAAAAATAGTTAACCTGCTTGGGGAGTGTACAGAGCTTTGTGCTTTGAGGGCCTAGTTTTTTTAAAGTCAGTTTTGAAAAAAAGCGTTGTTGATACACTGCTTTCCCCTTCCCTCTCCCATTGCACATATGTCATAGCTTTCGACCGTGTCTCATGTGCATCTTACATTCTTTCCTTTTTTCTAGGTGCTTCTCTTGTTCTATCTTGAGTTCACCTCTCTTATGTCTAATTTACTTTGAACAAATTTATTGAGTTCTAAATTTTATTTTTTGGATCTAGAGATTGAGTTTGACTACTTTTATAGATTTCCTTTTTCTGGTGAAATTCTCCATCTTTTCTTCTAGTACCTTCAACATATTATCAGTTATTTTATATCATGTCTGATAACTATAAAATCTGGATCACCTAAGATTCTACTTATATTGAATATTTGTACCTTGTTTTCAGTCATTTTGTACTTATTTTTGACTAAATACCAGACATTATTATGAAAAATTATATAAATGTCTCGAGACCGTGTCAAGTTATCATTCTCCAGAGAAAATTTACTTTTGCTTTGGGACAGGCAGTTAGAGGTTTAGGACTGTGCTATTTCAAGTTAAGGTTTTAAAATTTGTGACACTGAGTCTACTTCTTATTGTTCTTACTCCTAGAATGGAGTGGCCCTTCTGGGTCTTAACTAGAGTCTGTGATGTTTGCCAGGGCCCCTACAGCTTGGCAGGCCTTAACACACATTTTGTTATTCCATCCCCATGAGATTGTTGAAAGTTCTGCTAAATTTTCCAATCAGCCACTGATTTGCCCTTAGGATCTTTGTCTTTGGTCCTAGATTCTCAATAAATGCTTGAAGAGAAAAACGTTTGTCTCAATTCTTTTTCCTCTGGAATCCCAAGCCCCCAAGTCCTGGCTGCCATGGCAATGCCATATGCCTTCAAACACAAGTTTTAAAACTTGCCCAGCTTTTCTAGTTTTCATTAGATGGATGATTGATTTTCAACAAACTCCTCTACTAACAGCAGGAAAAATTCCTTATTGTGTTATTTTCATTTTCCTAAATTTCCGTATTTATTTAAGCTTCACCATCAGGTCAGAAATATGTGTGTGTGTGTGTGTGTGTGTGTATTTTAATAATTTCCCCCACTTGTGTTATTTCCTTTAAGAGAAGTTACAACTTGTGCTGTTTTTGTTTTCATCAAGATTCATCATTTAGCGGTATTTTGGCAAAAATGTTTTTTGTCAGTCTCCATTTAGCACTCAGTAAGCTGGCTTTTTGACACTCTCCATAGTGACTGAGTTCATTGAAATAAAGAATCATTTTAGTTCTAGATTTTACATGGACATCTCTTATTCAGACTCATTTGATGGCCATGTTATTCTCGAATCCTCAGGCCACCTCTAACCCAGAACACATTCACTGCATTTCTGCTCTCACCCAAGCAGATTGTTGAACACTGTGGAAGGCGGTCCTGGACAAATGAGTGAATCTACACCTGTCTGTAGGACAGTTCTCCTTTGTGGAGCCGCCTCATATTTAAAAAAATAATAATTAAAATAAATTGCTCAATAGGAAAAATAAATAATGAATTCCAGCAGCCTGTGGATTCTCCAAAGGGTTTTAGCTCATGACTTGTCTGCAAGTAAGAGAGATAAAATGGACTCTGGACATTGCCGGCACGCTGTGATACTCGCAGAGTGCCTGTGAAACACACCCTCTTCCAGGAGCGGAGCCCAGAAAGGAGACCATGTCCTGTGCGGCCTGGCCAGCCTGGCTTGACAGCACATCGCGCAGTGCTTCTGATAGCACCAAGAATTGGAAAATGGAATTGCAACTATCGGGCATCGAGTTATGTTTTAACATTTAGTTATAAAGGCCATGTCATGCCCTCAGAGATGCAGCAGGAGTATTAGGCCTGACATTTTGAATTTCAAATGCAAATTGGAAAATCCAACCCAAACTAGGAAAGGACAATGTGTGTAAATGGACTAAGTTCAGTATTCAGGAACGGCTCCTGGGTCAAGCCAATCAAGTCTCCCAAAGGCTCTTGTTTTACTCTGTCACCCACAGAACTGAAGAAGCATTTCAATTAATATGTCTGGATAACATCTGAAAAGTACCACCTTAGTATCTTATTTGCCAAAGACATTATCGATAAAACGTGTGCACAGGATACAAGTAAATTATGCCACACTGATCTGGTTTGTTCCCCAACTAGATTTCTTTCTCTCTAGTAAATAGATTTATATTCTTCAAAGTCCTAAAGTTAACTTGTTACGACAGTTTTTCAGAGTAGTTAAGTGACTTGTCTAAAGGCACATTTTGAGGAGGCAACAGGAATGGAGCTACAGCCTGCGTGTCTCACTTCCCTTTCACCGCCTGGGCTCCCACTCCAGCACACCGTGACTGTGTCCCACACACACACGAGTAACAATGAGGAACAGGGAAAACGCACAGTGCGGTCGAAGTGTGAATCTGTTCTTTTTTGTTTGATAAGCGTAGGTGTGTGCGTATAAACGCATGGCTTTTACAATAGGCCCTAAAAGGTTACCATGTTCTCATGGTTCCTTCTAGAAAACAAACTTGACAAAGTTATTTTCCTATTTAAAACCTTCTCATGACCCCTCACTGCCTAGAATAAAGTCCAATTTCTGTAGCACAGCTTACAAATGCTCGCCCTGCTTTTCTCTCTTCTGCGGTTCATGTCCCGTGCACTCTCCACACCTGGGTCTGTAACTTGGCTGGCCCCTCAGTCTAGGAAACCTCCCCCTCTCTCGTCCTTTGCCTGGCTAATTCCTTCTCATTCATGTGGTTTCAGCTGTTGCCACTCCCTCTAGGAAACATTCCGTGTGGCCCGGATCTAAATTAAACTTACCTTCTGTGTTTTCAGGCACCCAGCACTTGTTTTATTATAGGAATCATAATAGGCATTGGAATTGCCTATTTGTTAGTTTATGTGACCCATTATTCTCTATGCACCATGTGTGTAGGATCTGTGTCTATCTTGCTCTTCATTTTATTTCTGGCATTTAGCACCTGCCCGACATAGAGAAAACACTCTATATATCTGAAGAATGACTGAATAAAGAACACTCTACCACTTTGAGAAAGGCCTTTAATAGGCAAAAAACTTCACAAGGACAAATGTCATCCTGATTTATTATCTATGATGTTCCAGCCATTTTCTATATATTATCCCTCATTTGTGCTATTTTTATGAAAAAGAAAAAAGAAAAAAAAGATCTTGTGGTAGATTGCTTTATTGGCCAGGAACCAGAGCCCCTCCCTGAGAGTACACATCCCTGCCCTGTGGGACTCAGGTACGGCCATGTGAAATGGGAGCAGAAAGGACAAGTGCCCTTTTACGCAGTAACTTCGTGAAGCAGATCATGGTGGCTCACCATGTAATTGATCATTGATATGTTTCAGGAAGAAGGTTCTGTTCATCAGAACCCCAAATAATGTGGAGCACAGTCCCAGCTAACTTGAGCTGAGTGAGAAATAGAAGTGTTTTTTACTGTAACAATGAGTAAGATGAGTGAAAGGTAGAAATATTTGTTATTATAAACCACTGTGATTTTTTTGTTACAGCACCATACTATGGTGTATTTCGACTGACAGAGATCCATTCAACCTAGCTCACACGCAGGAGAGTTTAGTGAAAGACTCAACAGGGAATCAGCCTCAGGCACAACATAGATCAGAACCAAGAACACTTGGGTTTCGCTGGGACAGGGAACTAAAAAGTCAGAAACTGGTGCTATTTTATTCAGATCTAGAAGCTGCACCGCCTCTCCCAATTTTGTCTCTCTCCGCCACCTGCTACTTTTTCTTCCACCCTCAATAAACTTTTCCATACTTAGTAATCATAAATATGACCCAAATGGGGACGATCTCCAGACTTTACCTCCATATGATCTTCTAGCTCAGAACCTACTACCAACTGCCATCTCTTTCTGAGTCACTTGGTTTATATTCCCGAGAGACATATTTATGGTTTTAGTGCATCTCTTTGAAACAAGTTACAAGTAAGATGTCACTGGCTAGTTAGTGTTACTGGTTGCTAGTCTAAAACTTGTCTAATCAGTTGTTCCTCTGTGCGAGTGTGCTGGGGAGGGTGGTGGTAGTCCAGTAACAAGCCATGTCCCACATGGGTGTTTAGGATGGCACATACTATTTAGGACAGGGTTAGTGTCCTTAAAAAGTAAATGAAATACGCCAAGTTTTCACAATGATTTTATGAACACAATATTATTATTACTACTACCATCATTACCGAATTGCAGATTATAAAACCAAAGGCAACAAGGTAACTTCGCTAAAACTACCTCCTAGTAAACGAAGGGCAGAGTGCATTTACAGTGCAAACCTTGATCTGTTGAGCTGACCCCAAATTTCGTGCTCTGCAATTTACTACATCATCTCAAAGAATTCAACTGGCCCCATCGGTGAAACAAGTATGAATAACCTTACAGCAAAAGTAAAGTACAAATTATTTAAAGGTGTAACAAATGGGGTTATTTTAAAGGAGAAGAGTGGTATAGTTGATATATACTGAAGAAGATGAAGGGTTTCAAAGCCCCCAAAAGATTTTCTTCCCATCCATTTTTACAATATAGAACTTTAGAGTGAAAACCATATATCCACCACTTAACTTGTGAAATTTATATTTTGCTATATTCTTGCTTTATCACATATGTACCTATGTATTCATTCATCAATCCATATTATCTTTGATATATTTCTAAGTGAGTTGCTTGACCTCATATCTTCAAACATTTTATTAGTTTGGTGGGATCTGGCAAAAATATTTTCTTGATACCGCTCTAAGTCCTTGCCACTCAAAGTACGTCCCATGACTACCAGCAGTATTGGCATGAACTGGGACTTTGTTAGAAATACAGAACCTTGGGCTCTACTCTAGATCTATAAATCATTATCTGCCTCTCTCCAAGATGCCCAGGCGATCTCTGTGTGGAGTAAATATGGACAAAGACTGATCCAGATGATTTCAATGAACAATGAAGGTTGAGAAGTACTAAATTGGATAAGTAGTCTCATTATTTGCTTCTTCCACTTACCTGCTCTATGATCTTAGACAATTCCTCATTTGAACCTCGGGATTTTTAACCATGGTAGGGGGAGGACAATACTGCTTTGCAGAGTTGTTATAAGGGGCAGACACGATCATCAGTGGAGCAGAGCCTTAGCATAGGTACCTGTTGCTTCCACAGGTAAATGTGTGTAGGGGCACAAAAGCAGTGACATCCAAGTCAATAGCTCCTCCTCAACACTGTCCTAAATTGGTCTTGTACTATCACCTAATTTTGGAGATAATGATGGAGAAAATAATCTGTGTAAGGTCTAAAGAGAGCAGATGAACAGAATTAGAAATAAGTTAGATAAAAGTGATTAGAGGCCTGGACAGTACAAGCAGGGGTCTGGGCTGCAGGTAATGAGAGAAAATGGAATTGTGAGTGAGTCTCAAAGCTAAAGAGAAGTGATTAAAGATAAACTTCTTTGTCATTTACAGTTAAGACTTACTGAGATGGGGAAAAACAATATGGGAAGGTCACTGATTCAGAGGTGACACAAGTTCATGGTACCAGTAAAGCGATTCGGCAGTGGGGTTTACTGGGAATTAGCCAGCTCTTACTGAAGGAATAGCCACCATCATGCTGAGCGTACAAAGATAAAGAATGGTAGGAAGGAAATCGCAAACACAAGAAGAAGGAGCAAAAGGGAGCTTGTTTGAGTTGTACAGGAGAAATGGGAGACAAGAGAAATAGATCACAAATCCCAGGCGCTCAGGGGCCTAATGAAAAGGGAGATACTGCAGAGTAACAAATTTCAGAAGGAAGACAAAATGACCCTCCCCTCCCGGATCGTTTCCACAGCAAATGCATGCCTCTTGGGGTTTACAAATAGTGCCACACAAGGAATGGCCCCCAAACAAAGTCATTGTAGAGCTCTCCAGCGTTGTTCCTCAGTTCCGTATTACACTAGCACCCCTTACATCCACAGAACTTACAGTTGAGTCTCCTGAATTGGGCCAATGTCCTTCCAGTGACTGATTCGTCTCACCCATCCTCTTTGTTGAGTCACTAGTCACCTCTTATTTTGTTGTTGTTGTTGTTAAGCATGTGTTTTTCTCCCTCTTCTTTTTAAGCTCCTTTAAGCAAAGGCACAATGAAGGCAAGGGCAGACTTTCACAAGTAGAAAGTCTTGATACTACAGGACAAAAGCCTAACACACTCTTTGCTTTCTGCTCCAGCTTCTCAAGGCTATCACAGCATTGGCATGGCTATGGCGTCCTAAATGCTTTAGGCACCTTCTCAAAAGTGTCACCTGATAAATGTACTCTTTCTACCAGATGTTCCTTTTTCGCATCAGCAGTTATGATGCTATTTTAAACCTGGGCTGAGTTTTATCTTCCCACAACAGGGCTGTTGGTTTTGTTCCTTTTATTTTACTTCTTATTTGTTTAAAAAAGACTCATTTCAAAAAATTTCTAAAGATGCCTTCAGCAAATTTCAATGCTATTTCTTCCTAGTCATCTAAATAGAATAGGCCTAAGAATGTAGCCTTTAGACATTCTCTTAAAGGTTAGTATTTGATTTAGGGAAAACAATCTCAACTGTAGTGATTTAAAATAAAAAAATCTAAACTGTCCAAGAATTGAATATTTTTATTTTAAAAGGAAAGAAATGAGCGATAAACAGGCAATGGGAAAGAAAGTTAGGGATCTACTAGCATAAATAAAATTTATCTTCTACAGAAAGTATATGCCAATTTTAAAATCATACTTTCATTCTGTCCCATGCATAAGATATTGTAAATGACAGAAGGTAAAAGCAGATAGTTTCCATTTTCCTTTCCAGATTTTCTCTCCACCTTTTCTCACCTTACCTTGGCTTGGACACTGCTCTTTGGAATTGTACTAACAGGCTTCCTTGTGCTTTGACCTACAGCTGGGCTTGGCCAATGAGAGATCTCATTAGCATGTATGAGGACACGAGGAGGCAGAGGTCTGAGTATTTACCTTCTAGGCTCTTTCCCTACTGAGTCAGTTCTGACTGGCTCCATTCCTCTGCTGAAGTCTACACATCCTGTTGGGCAGCTTTGTCTACAACTAGTCTTCATGTGGTGGCATCTGACTCCTTTCCTTACCCCTTTACGAACAGGAATAACAACACCAGCCCACTGTTCCTGGCCCCTGGGTGTTTCATCCCCAGATTGGCCTTTCACTCCAGTCCACACTTTAGTAAATACCCTTTTCTTTAAACTTACCTAAATTTCCCCATCCGAATCTTTCATGTGTTTCCTGCTCATGAAAAGTTACAGAAGTGTGTAGCTTTATTCGTTCATTCACTCACTCATTCATCTATTCTTTTATTGATTTACTTATTCAACAAATATTGAATATCTACTGTGTGCTATCTGTTGTTCTGGGCCTTGAAATATAAATGTGGGTTTTTTTAAAGATTTTATTTATTTATTTTTAGAGAGGGGAAGGTGGGGAGAAAGAGAGGGAGAGAATCATCGATGTGTGGTTGTCTCTCACGTGCTCCCTACTGAGGACCTGGCCCGCAACCCAGGCATGTGCCCTAGACTGGGAATCGAACCAGCAACCCTTTAGTTTGCAGGCCAGCACTCAATTCACTCAGCCACACCGGCCAGGGCTAAATACTATTTTTAAAAAAGCAAGAAATCTCTGTCCTTACAAAGGTTACATCTAGTCAGGGGAGATGGGCGACACATAAAAGAAGTAGCTAAATTATAGTGTGTTGGAAGGTAGAAGGTGCTATGAAGGTAAAATAGAGGAGGAAAGAGGGATAGAAAGCATATAGGTAGGAAGGGACAGGGTGTAATTTTAGATAAGAGGTTAGGAAATGTCTCATGAAGAAGGTGGCATTTGGGTAAAGATTGTAGGAGAAGAGAAAAAAAACAAAGCAGTTATCTAGGTAAAGCATTACAGGCTGAGGAAATAGCAACTGCAAAGGCCTAAAGGCAGGGGAATGTGGGGGTGTCTGAGGACAGTGTGCTAAGATAAAATGGGAGGGGGATTCTATGAGTTGAGTTCAGATACCTAAGGGGGTCCCAGGATCTACAGGGCATACCAATCATTGGAAGGACTTTGACTTCTACCCTGATTAAGGCAGGGAGCCATTGGAGGGTCCTGAGCATAAGAATAACATATGAAACTTCAGTTTTAAGAGGATTACTCTAAGCTATATAGGGAAGTGAGAGTGTGAGGTCAGGAAGACCTATTAGGAGGCTATGCAATAATCAAGTAGAGAGATTTTGATGCCTTGGAGCAGGGAGGTGGCAGAAGATGAAAAGTGGTCGACTTGTGGATATACTCTGAATAAAAGCACTGGGCAGATTTACTATTTACTGAGAGATTGGATATCGTATATAGTATAGACTGAATGTATCTCCTCAAAATTCATATTTTGAAACTTTACCACCCAATGTAATGGTAATCAGAGGTGCAGCCTTTGGTAGGTGACTAAGTATTGAGTGAAGAGCCCTAATAAATGGGATTACTGCCCTGAGAGCTTCCAGGCCCCTTCCTCCATCTGGGACACAGTGAGAAGATGGTTGTCCGTAAATCAGGAAGCAGGCTCCCACCAGACCCTGAATCTACTGGCACCTTGATTTTTGAAATTCCCAGCCCCCAGAACTGTCAAAAATAAATATCTGTGGCTTATAAGCCACTCAATCTATGGCAGTTTGTTATAGCAGCCTGAAAGGACAAAGACAATGTATGAAAGAGTACATTCCAGAATGACGCCAGGGCTTATGATTGAGAAAATGGAAAGATAGAGTATCCATTAGGTGGGATGGGAGGCACTGTAGGAGGAAAAGGTTTGGGATTAAAGAACTAGATTTTAAGTTTAAGCATGTTAAAAGTTTGGGATGTCTATTAGACATTCATGTGTAGATATTGCAAATGCAATTGGACAGGTGAATCTGGAGTTCAAAGGGAAATTCTGAGTAAAAAAAATAAGAAATAACAGTTACTAGTTTTTATATGGTTTTGAGGGGCCATAAGACTGGATAAATTTATCAAGGCAGGAAGCCCCAATAGAAAAGAGGCAAAAGTAGTGAATTTTAGGGTACTCCACCAATAAGACATGAAAATGAGGAGGAATTGGTAGTAAAGTCTAAGAGTATCTAATAAAGTAGAAGGAAATCCAGGATATCATGGAGTCCTACAAGTTAAGTGAGTAGCGTTTCAGGAGAGAGGGATTAACTATGTCAAACGATCCTGATGTTACAAGGTAAAGAATTAAAACTGTCTGTTAGATTTAGTAACATGGTGTTCATTGGTGATCTTCAAAAGAGAAGTTTCTAAGGAAAAGCCTTATTGTAATGGGTTCAAGAAAGAATATGAAGAGATGAACTGTGGATTAGAGTATAGACAACCCTTTTGAGGATCTTTGCTTAAAAGAAGAACAGAAAATTAGGCAGTAAGAGGATAATAAAATGATGTTGAAGAGAAAAATAACATCATGTTTATGTGCCGATGGGGAGTATCTAATAGAGAGACAAAGTAGTATTACACATGGTAATGAAGCAAGAAATTCCGAAGCGATGTCCTTGAGGAAAAAGCAGATGGCATAATATTTTACTTGTGAAGTAGCCCTTGCCAGGAGCATGAACGGGATGAGCAGGAAGAGGAATAAACGTAGGCAGGTGAGTTGATGAGATGGTGGGAGTGCATGGAAGTTCTCTCACTATTCTTTTTTTCTCATTAATACACG
The DNA here is from genome assembly GCA_007922815.1 of Macrotus californicus. NCBI lineage: Eukaryota > Metazoa > Chordata > Mammalia > Chiroptera > Phyllostomidae > Macrotus > Macrotus californicus. The sequence continues at coordinate 11,321 of VMDR010028309.1, forward strand.
TGTATAAACAAGATTGTCAGTGGAAACTGAGAATGTTAAGGTGTTGGAGATTTGAGAAGGGAAGGGAAGATATGAAGCAGTAATCTAAAAGAGTGTGAGCGTTAATGGACAAAGAAAATATAATAAGATTTCTGTGCAACACTAAATGTCTATTTGAACTTGGTGGTCATGAATTTAAAGTGAGACCAGTAAGCATTGCTGTGTGCTTTTCTCTAGCCTTCATTGACTTCATAAATTTAAACATGGAATGAGAAGTGAATTATACCTAACCAGGGTGTGGTTTAGCATAAGCATAAGTTTTGTTTCCTAGAAAATAAACTCTGAAGCAGATATTTGCATATAGGTGGTTTTGTAGGAAGTATTCTTGGGAAAAACACTTCTAAGAGAGTAAGAGAAGCTGATTGGAGGAGAAGGAGAAGATGAACTGACCCATCGGATGGCCTTTAAGAGATTCTCATTATTCTGAAACTGGAATGACGCTTGAAAGATGTCCTCAATTTAGGAAAGGGCACAGAGAGCCTTATACCCCCATATCCATCAGTAACTAGATGTGGTCTGCCATAGGGATGAAGGGCCACTCAGGCAAGGTAGTTTTATTTGGCTGAGGGCAATGCCTGGACAGGGAGTCAGGTGTGAATCATCAGAGGCAACGCTTCTGGTAGCAGGGGAAATGATCACCTCAGTATCAAAAGAGGAGATCTGGAAAGCATACCACAGAATTCATCACTCTCCACTTCTTTTGCCATTTAAATCCATTTGCATTGCATAATAAGTTCTTGCCATCTGAGACTAGCTTCTCCAGATTCCAGATGGTTTCTTTTACTGGGGAAATTTATAAGAAAAATATTAGTAGGATGAACTATGGTCTCTACTACTGATGCTGGTCTTGGAGCCACAACTGATGCTCAAGATCTTCCTCTACTATCACTCATCTTAGACTACTCTCACCTGTTCCCTAACTGTGAAAGGTTGGCAAATGAATTCTGTAGCAGAAAGGTACTAAGGTGATTTCAGTGATGCCTATCTGCTGATGTTTATGCTCTTGGGTAATCCCCTCTCCCCAAATATAGGTGGAATCTCTGACTTGTTTTTGACTAATAAAATATGGTAAAGGTGAGGGGATGTTATTCCTATGATTATATTAAGATATATAAGATTCTGTATTGCCTGTGGACTAATTCATACTCTTCTGCTGGCCCTGAAATTCCATGCTTTTCAATAGTGGAATCATTTACAAACACATGGCAGGAACCCATGGATGGTCTTTCACAGCTGAGGGCATCGTCTGAATGACAGCAGAAAAAAGCTGAAGCTCTAAGTCTTATAGTTGCAAGGGAATCAATTCTTCCAACAACCTTAATAAATATGGAAGCTGATTCTTCTCCAGTCAAGCAAAGGGGAGAGCATTAGCCTTTAACAGAAAGAAATGGGCCATGGCTGCAGTCCCAGAATGTTCGGGGAAATGTTGGCATTCAAAATTTTCAAATGCCTATCTGTTCCCATCTCAAGTCTGTGGATCCCATTACTTCCCAATCAAGGCCTTAACCTTGGTGTAGCAAACTTTCCAGGTTTCAGAATTCAAAACTAAAACCACCATGAGATACCACCTGACACCAGTCAGAATGGCCATCATAAACAAATCAACAGACAAGTGTTGGAGAGGATGTGGAGAAAGGGGAACCCTAGTGCACCTTTGGTGGGATTGTAGACTGGTGCAGCCACTGTGGAAAACAGTATGGAATTTCCTCAGAAAACTAAAAATGGAATTGCCTTTTGACCCAGCAATTCCACTGCTAAGACTATACCCTAAGAGCCCTGAAACACCAATCCAAAAGAACCTATGCACCCCAATGTTCATAGCAGCACAATTTACAATAGCCAAGT
>VMDR010028310.1:0-13200 GCA_007922815.1 Macrotus californicus
CAGTGAACCTTACACGCATATTGTTACATGGAAGGCGCATCAGGAGACACCAGGGATTTGTGAAGGGGAAGGGGTGAGTAGGTAAAGCACGGGGATTTTTTAGGGCAGTAAAAGTCTTCTGTATGGTACTACAGTAGTGGGTTCACAACACCATGCATTTATCGAAACCCAGTGACCTTAACAACATGAAAGTAAACTAAATGGTATTTACTGATTTATGAATAAATTCATTTAAAACAAATAATATGTATATTTTCAAGAGTTTACGAGCATTTACATTATGTCAGGCACTAATTTTATACTGCATATATATGAATATATTTACTTTTAAATAGCCATACACAAATTAAGAAACTGAGGCACAGAGGGCTTGAATAGCTTGTCCTGTCACACTGGCAGGGTGAGGAGTTGAATGCAGGTTCTAATCCCTGAATTCTTTTTTTTTTTATTGATGAGAGAGAGAAACATTGATTTATTGTTCCACTTAGTTATGCATTCATTGGTTGATCCTTGTATGTGCCCTGGTCAGGGATTGAACCTGCAACCTTGATATACTGAGACGACACACTAACCAGCTGAGCTACCCAGCCAGAACCTGAATTCTTAAATGGTGTGCCATACTATCTCTTGTGTGGCAGATGGTTTAGAGAGCATATACCAAACACATTGTACTATTTGTGTGGCAATCGTGAGAGGGAGAAATAGCAGAAGTAGGAAGAGATAATGAAAGGAGAAATTACTAAAACATAACAAAACAACAACAAAAAAGGACACTTGTACAAAGACTGATAATGAAAGTGAACCAAACTGAGGAGGATGATTAACTTAAATCTGTACATCTGATGTTAAAAAAAATGCTGACGTTAGCCAGAAAATTATGATTACTCTTCAATCTTAGATAACCAAACATTTTAGATGCATGGTTTTTAATAAATGAACAACTTTGTAGACCAGAAATGTCTTCCCCAACAGATTCACAAATACCTGCCTAGAACATCTAAAGGACAACTTCCAGATCCCTTACCTAGAGGCCTACTCATGACTTGCTTGTTTGCAAACCACATATTCCAGATTTGTGCTTGAATTTACTGACCGAAATTTCCTCCAACTAGAGAATTTCTTTTAATTGATCATCAGTGTACTGTCCAGCACACAGCTTCTACCTGCCTCCACCTAGAATACCTATTTCCCCAACTCTTTTTCTCCTACTCTGTTTTGCCCCTCAGCTCTGACACAACAGTCCTATATGACATGCATGTGGCCTTATAGACACCAATCAGTATCTTTCCATCCTCTTGTCCATACCTGTATTCAACCACCAGACATCCAGTCCTCACTGTGTGCCATACACTGGCCAGGCACCAAGGACACAGGGACAAGTTACTAATTACTAATCCTAATGACAAGAAGCTCACAGTTTAAGAAAGAAGACCAATATACAAATAAGTGAATAAAGTGCAATGAAACCTACCTAATTAGGCTATCACTGGATTTAAATAAGATAATGTATATAAATAACATGTTTATAAAAAGTACCGTGGCCTATCATTTAATAGCTATATCAACTTCCACAGAGCTTCCCACCAATAGACATCAATTTAATTATGCCATTTATCATATTCAGCAATCAGGCACGGTGAAGGGTGCTTAGGCAGAGTCAGCTAACTGAGCACCCAAAAGCTGTACTCCTGTTTCCAAAGTATTGAAACAGTTTTCACTGGGAAGTAGTTGCATAACTAGGGATCATATTTTCCAACAGTTCCTGCTTCTAGATGAAGCCAGGCGTATTTGTTACAATAACCTTAGCCACTAGAGCAAACAGACTTCAACATTTCAGTGACTTAACACAATAAAAGTTTATTCTGGCTCCCTGCAATAAAATGAAAGTAGTCATGGTGACTGAAGTGAGGAGCATTCTGTAAGGTCACCCAGAAACCCAGGTTCCTTTGCTCTGCGGTTCTGTCATGCCCTGCAGCCTTATCATCACTGGAAGGAAAACAAAAGTGTGAAAAACCCTCTTTGAACCACCGCAGCCCAGATGTGACTTATATTACTTCCATTTATCTTGCATTAATGAGAAATTAGTCATACAGCTCCAGCTTAATGTAAGAGGAGACTCAGTGGTACCTGTCTGGACAGCTATCTTCCAGTGACAAATCCACACAATGAAAGAAAAAGCATAACTTTTAATGGTTTCATGGGACTAGTTCTAACCAATGAAAGGTAAGAAGTACAGAGCACCACTCATGAGCCAAGATGGTGAGGCAGCCAGTGTATTTCTTCCCCCTTATTCCCCTTCTCCCAGGTGGAAGGCCCTCAAGGATGACAGAGCAAAAAGAAGTTCTGATTGCCAAATCAGTACATGGAGGAAAGACTCCCACTAACTAGAAATGCCAGTTTGGACTGTAATGTGATCAAGAAATACGTTTCTTCTAAGTTCACCCATTAACATATTGGCATTTGTTTTGTTGCAACAGCTAGAATTGCCCTGATTAATGAAATACTATAATTTACTATTTAAAACTCTATAAATGATAACTCAATAAATGGCTCAGCATCTTGCATGGCACAGAGCTAGAGTCAATAAATACTGTGTACTTGCCTATTGTAATTTCTTTAATGTCTTTTTGGAAATAGGTGATCCTCTTTCTGGTTAAATGACTCCCACACATTTGCATTCATCTCGAAGGCCCTCAGGATGTGGCTGTGGCCCTGCTGCTGCTCATATTAATGTGCAAAAGAACAAATATATCAGGTTCACATTTAGTGTCAGAGAAAAAAAACTGGGACTTTCTCTACAGCATATTTTCTCACTTGCCTATTCATTTCTCAGAGCTCTCTTCCAGCTCTTGTCTGTGATATGAAAAGATATCTTGCTTTTGAATTCCAACAATTTAATCTACACAGCCATTTCTTTAAATAAATATGAATATTTATCATTATAAAATGTATGAATTATTAAAACTTTTTAGAACAAATCTAATGTGATCCAAAGCCTTTATAAAGATTAAAAAAAGGGCCAGATGTCATCTGTATTAGTCAGCTAGGGTTGCCATAACAAAATAGCACAGACTGGGTGGCTTAAAAAATACAAATGTATTTTCTCACAGTTCTTGAGGCTAGAAATTGGAGATCAAGGTTGACTTGGTTTGGTTTCTCCTGAGGCTCTCTCCTAGGCTTGCAGGTGGCTACCTTCTCACTGTGTCCTTTTCTCTGTGCATGCTCCTGGTGTCTCTTCTTCTGTCGTAAGGACACCAGCCCCTATCGGATTAGCATCCTACCCAGACAATCTCTTTAATCTTAATTACCTCCCTAAACCCCATCTCTAAATATGGTTCTTTTGGGTATTGGAGCTACAAAATATGAATTGGTCAGGGGGAGAGGAGGCACAATTCAGTCCATAACAACATCCTTAGAGGTACAATATCTTTAGTCCCAAGGAACTCATTGCTAAGTGTGTCACACAACTTGAAATAAAATCTGTAGCCTTACCACAAAAATCAAAAGTAATTGTTGAAGAGTGATAGCATCGAAATGGCAAAATAGGAGTTTTGTGCCGTCTTTTCCCCAAAAAACTACTAATTTTTAAAATTATTTTTTAAATGTTGTTTGAATATAGTTGTCTCCATTTTCCCACCACCATTTTCCCCCACCCTGCCCACCCCCTCCTCCCACCCTCAAACCTACCCCCTTTGTCTTTGTACATGGGTCCTTTATACATGTTCCTTGATGACACTTTGACAGTCACCCTGGGATAAGAGTGCCTTTGTAGAAGTCTGGTAGTCCAGCAGAGAAATCCCAGCACATCATTGGGGGGAAAAACCAATATTGGACATATTGAAGAGAGTAAAAGGGACAATTTCACTTGATCTTTGTCACCCCTCCCCCAAGATGGCACAGTTCAGTGCCAGTGGGAAGTTTCTAAGCCTCCCATGAAAGAAGGTGATAGAGTTTGAGTGAGCAACTGGCTTCTCTAGCTGTACAGGACTCTGCCAAAGCCAACCTCTTTCTTTCCACATTCACAATACTGAGTTGTACTGCACAACTCAGGTTGGGAGAATAACAGCTGCCACTTAGAAGGTGTCAAAGGAATGTAAATCCTATGAAATGCATCACACATTCCATCAGAAAGCCTGTCCATAGCCAATGAGGACAACTTGCCTGTGGATCTCCCCAGCTGGCTCATGGTGCACCCATGGCTCAGTGTACCCCACCTCCAAAATATGACTATCTTAAAACAGTGAAACTGTATGAACAGTAAAATGATCAGTGGTTGGGGAGGAGGGATGGATACATAGACAAAGCCCAGAGGATTCTTAGAGTAGTGAAACTTCTCTTTATGGTGCTAGCATGATGGATACATGTCATGCTAAATTGTCCAAACCCATAGAACGTACACCACCAAGAGCGAACACTAATGTAAACTATGGACTTTGGGTGATAATGACACAGCAATGTGGATTCACCAATTCTAACAAATGTACCACTTTGCTGGGGGATGTTGACAATGGAAGAAGCTACATATATGTGGGGACAGAGGACACATGGGAAATCTTTGTACCTTCTGTCAATTAGGCTGAGAACCTAAAGCTGTTCTATAAAATAAAGTCTATTTTTTAAAAAACTTAGAAGCATAGCTATAATATCATTTTTATAGCTAATTACAAGATTATTTTAATAAACGAGGTTTTTCTGATCAGTAACTGTGATTTTCTTTGACCTGCATTTCTTTTACCTGTGTATGTAAGTGAGGAATATTGTTATGTCTCCTCCAAACTAGTACAACCCCCAGGTTACCCCAGGTTACCAGAGAAAGAAGGCATTTACTGGCATTTTGTAACAAATAGGATGCTCAGTATAACTCATTTAATCATCAAAACCACCTTATGAAGAAAGGATTATTATTTTTATTTAGCAAATGAGAAAACTAAGACTCAGAAACATTACATTATTCAAAATCACTGAACAAAAGGAAAGAGAATATTACTGCAGAAAGTTCATGGACTTCGGAATGAAGGGGATAAAAATCTTGTCAATTACTAGCTATAAACTTGGGTCAGCAACTTAATAGCCATAGGACCTGACTGAAATAATGCCTATAAAGGCCTGGTTCGCAGGGACTGTGACTTGACTCCACATCTGCCTGACTCCTCAGTCTGTGCTCTCTGCCTTTCCAGTCTCCCTGCAATACAAAGCTGCCTGGTGCAGACTGGGAGCATGTGTTTTTGCAGAGTGCAGAGCTGGAAAAGAATTATTATACACAGCAACCTTAGAAATTGAGTATGTAAGTATTAATGTATTTTTATTTAATATGACTTCCTGAAAAACCTGTCTACTAAAGATTCCACTGAAATTATTAGCCTATAGACATTTATGGATACATGACATGCAGCTCTAATAAAAATGAATTAACCCTCTCTTTCATATTTTACACAGCATCAGGCCCTGAAAACTAAGTCTGATGTAATAGATCTCTTTTGTGGTTTTAATCATAACAATTGTACCAAATGACTCTTTTGTGCATGTGATAACATCATAATGGAAAACTAAATCGATAGCATATTTCTCAATCTAATTATATGCCTTGCATTTCTAAACCAGTTTTAATGAAATACAATAAGTTGTCGTGTAGAAATTAGGAGAGGCTTAAAAAAAGGCAGTTGCAGAGAATACTGTCAGTGACAGAAATAGATGTATGAACTGTGTCAGTCTATGAGAACAATGCCTTCCCAGTGGGCTTGTACAATAGAACAACAACAACAAAACCCAGGGAGGACGATCCAAACAAATAATCATTTTCAGAAACAATCATTTTCACAGAATATGCCTAAACTATAGCAGTTCAAAAAGGATAAGGAGCATCCCAGACTTCAAAATTACCTACACGTAGACCTCATGTGTGTATCCTAGTTAGGTCACCAATTTACAAACACAGTAACACCTTCATATGATTTTTAAATAGCTTCTTTCCTTATTTAGAAGAGGAACTCATGTTCATGATAGAAACAAAAAATTATGTTAATCCAAAATCCCCTACCCAGAGATATCCATGGTTAAGATTTCACTATTGCTCCTTTTTTTTTTTAATACTAATGCTACATACAGTGTGGGGCAGAAGTAGGTTTACAGTGATGTGTATGCAAAACAAAATATATTCTTGTATTATTTATTTTATTGTTTGCCATATGAACAACTTTAAATTTAGTTTTGCCCACCCCATATTTAAAATGATGCACTAATCTGTTGAAAGCAAAATCAGATAGTTCAAAGTAATAAACAAACAGGCCCTAATGTAAGAATATATTGCTTTTATAGGTCCTGTATTAAGTTCCTACGGCTGCCATAATAAAGAACCACACACTGAGTGGTTTACGCAAGAGACATTTGTTTTCTGACTGTTCTGGAGGCTATGAAATTGAAATCAGGGTGTCAGCAGGGTTGGTTTCTTCTGAAGACTGTCCATGGCTTATAGCTGGCCATCTTCTCCCTATGTCTTCACATGGTCTTCCCTTTATATGTGCTTTTCGTCTATATTTCCGCCTTATTTTTTAAGGAGACCAGTCATATTGAATTAGGGCCCACCCTCAGGACCTCATTTTAACTAGTTACTTCTTTAAAAGCCCTATCTCCAAATACAGTCAAATTCTGAGGTATCAGGGATTACGACTTCAATATGCAAATTTGGGAGGACACGATTCAGCCCATAACAGACGTTAACTGCCGCAACACAAACATATCACATGCCCAATAAGAAGATAACATGTTCTGGCCCTACAGCAGGTGCTAGAGACATAAAGATTAGTAAACTGGCCCCCCTCCCCGAGAAACTTAAATCAGTGGGCAAAGGAAGGATTATTTAGCAAACATCACTAGAAAATTTATGAATGCTCTGGGGAAAATATGATAAAGGTTCATCTTATACTGCATACCAAAATAAATTATGTGCTTGGTAAAATGATGTTAGGAAGGTGGGTGAGAAGAAATAAGAGGTAGAAGAAAAAGAGGAGGAAGAAAGCAAGGGAAAGAGAAAGAAGAGAAAAGGGAACAGGAGAGCAGAGAAGAAAAGAGTTAGAAAATGGAAATGAGTTTTTATCTAGCTTACCTATGAATGGGGTACGTAGTTTGTTTTTAAATCCAGTCATTTATTCTCGATTAAGCATTCTCAACCATTTACCACAAGCCAGGTATGCAGCTAGGCACAGAAATGCACCAGATTTTTTAGTGTTTAGGTACACTGAAAAGAGCCTCTTGGATTGCTTATAATGCAAATACAAGTTCACGTTTTTTTACTGGCCTATTCAACATTGGTCACATCTCTGTGTACAAAAGTCATGAGCTGTAAGCCATCAATAAGATCCTGCATAAGTTGTTTTCAAGACATTTTTTGTAAATCAAATCTCACTAAAAACGCACAAAGAAGAGTTCGCTGTTTCAAGGAGCCCTGGAGGGAACTCCGTGATAAAAAGAAGCATCCTTATGTAAAGGCAGGAACTCGGCCTTCGATACAGCGCTGTGTCAATCCCAACTGTCATACCTGTGTCCTGGTTTGTAGGTTATGCCTGAGCGCTCAACTGTGTTCTCAATGTCTGTCCTTCTGCCTTGGATTACAAACCCCTGGAGGTTGGCCCACCACATCTGTTCCCTTCATTGTGTTCTTGTCACAATGTAGCATTTACAAAGAGATCTTAGTAAATGCTTTTAGATATGCAGAAATGGAGCTCCGCAGGCAGTGTCCAGGGGGCTACAACCAGGAGCTGCCCCATACATCCTACTTCAAAACACTGAGGCCCTAATATGCATGCCACTGCACTGCCAGCTACAGGGAGCAGGCCCTGAGCATCCCTTGGTCCTAACTGTGATCCCAGCAACAGAGAGGAAAAATTATTTGAGGGGATGACCAAAGAGTAAGAGAGTTGAAGACCCCTTGGGATACTGCGAGAGGCAGGGTCTGAGCTGTACTTTGTTGCTCACTCAGTGCCTTGTGGAACGCAGGCTTTTCTGTGAGCTTCCAGGTAGGAGAGCGACAGTTGTGGTCCTCCCCAGGGGGAATCCTCTCGCACCGGTAGCACATTGCATAGCAGCTTGCTCTCAGAATCTAATTATTGACTCAGAAGATATGAATAAATCCCTGCCTTTTATCTTGGGTTCAGAGAATTACTTGAGCCCAAAGTTGCCTTTCTAATAAGCACTTTTATAGTGTCATTGCTAATAAATGAGTGGTATGATTTCTGGCTGACAACTGGTCAATTTAATCAAAATGTAGTGAACAGAAAATTGTTTAAACTCAATATTCACAAATACAAACATGTGCCCAGAATTATACCAATATTGGTGAATTTTCCTAAGGAATATATATCCATGGTATAATTAAGTTATTTTAATATTTTACCAGTTTTCTATTTAGTAATATTTTCCATTTTTATTTATATGTTACTAAAGTTATTTTCATGAATATCCACGCTTTCCTTGTATATTTTATAATGGAGCTTTCATTCATTGATTTATTTTTTGTCCACATCAAATCGAATGGTAATAGTTTCTGCCATTGTAAGTTTTCTTTGGGAGCCATTATTTCCACAGATTCTAATTTTCTTTACTCAATTCTGCATTTATACATTTTGTTAAAGTGATTTTATTCACTCATCAATATTATCAAATTTTATCATATCTAGTTATGAACATTGATAGTTTTGTTGGATTATGTCTTCAAAATACATTATTTCCCTAGTTGATTTTTGCATTTTTCAACTTGACCAATTTTTTTTATCTATAACACATTTAAACATGTACAGTTTTAGCTGTTGCCAATTTTTCTGCTTTGATTAATTCCATCAATAATATCCTGTTATTTAGATGTAAAATTATGTATTTTATTATTTGTAAAGGTAAATAGAAAACAGGAGGCAAGATATTTGTGAAGTCAAATATAGTGTGGTGGAAACTCCTTGCTTCATTCAAATACAAATAGCCCTGGAAAGGTCAGCCACCACTTATATTTGGAATATGGAAAAAGTGATTCACATTGCATGCTTTCTTGAAAGATGAAAATGGAGGTTTTCACTTTCCCAGCTGCCTGGCAGCTGAGATATGAGCACATAACCTGGTCTCCATCTGTCCCGTTTTCCTCCCTGAAGTTTTGACTCAATAACTGGAGAAACAAAGCCCCAGAAATGGAAGAACTGTCTCCTGGAGGCACAGCTGTGGCAACAGGGACACACAGAGCCCCGGAATGATCACGAGAGCCTCGAATTCCATGCTAAGGGGGGTGAACTTTACCCTGCAGGGATTGGGAGCCATGGAGGGCTCTATTTGGGGAGCCATATGCTCAGATCTGAGATGCAGAAAGATGTCTCTGGCAGCAGCATGGAGAACAGATTGAATACAACAAGTCTGGAGACAGACCTCGGCAGGGAAGCCTGCACCACAGTTCCGCATTTTCCCAAGCAAGACACTGGGTGCCAACACTGCTACCCTGGTATTTTACGATGCAAGCAGAAATTCCTTACTCCCATTCTTTCTATCTGACAGGCTTGTACACACATTCATCTCAATATGAAACAAACCTTAAGAACTATAATAATAACACTAAATATTTATTGAGAATATGGCTTACATCATTCACTGCCATTAATCTCACCAGGAGGTTCAGAAAGGTTGACTAACTTGTTCAAGTTTGCCCAGGTCACTACCAGCAGTGAGCCTGGATTTAAATTTAGTTTTATTTCAGAGCCTTTGTATATTCTTAACCCATGTCATACTGTTCCACCAGCAAACATTTGAATGTGTTATGTATTTTCATACATATTCTGTTATTTAATCCTCATGGCTACTTAATGAGGCTGATATTATTATTTTAATGCAGGAAAAAGTGAATCTTGGTGAATTTAAGTAATTTCCCCAGAGCTGGTCTATCTAACCATAAAGTCATTATAATTCTCTGTAAGTTCCTGGCTCATAGATGGTTCCTGACACATATTGGCCCCTTCCTGTCAATCTGTTCTGGCTGTTTCTGTCATGCCCGTATCCAGACCTATGTACCTGTAACTCAGGTACACAGGTAATGGATCTGATGACACCTTTATCAAACACCAGCTAGTGCACATTTCTACTGAGAATTCATCTTGACTGTAGGGCTGGAGGATTCAATAATTCATTGTACCTTCTTACCCAAATCCTTTTCCAGCCCACAGGCCCTGCTGCCTAGATGACTATGTTGTATATTACATGATTCTGCTCTTTTACCACAGCTGATTGTCTCTAAAAGTAGATAATCAGACATCCTTTCTTGAAAATGTTAAAATGAGTACTAAGAAGATGAGTTAAGTTAATGTTGGGAACTGCAGCTCAAAGGTAGAAAGTCAGGATCAGAAGCTTCACAATGACTCAAGGGCAAGCCAAGGACAGAGGGTACAAAAACAAGGCAGATGCCTAGAGATTCAGGTGGTAGCAAAAAAAATAAAATAAAAAGTGAATGCAGCGAACGTGCTCATGGACAAGTGAGAATTCTAAGAGGGTGGGGAGGCCATGCAGCTAATGAGAGAGGAAGTAAGAAGTCATTAGTGCTGCCTTATTTCCTAACAACTCCTTTGTTTCTATCCAAGTGTGTCCCTAAGGAACACCTTCTTTTTTCTCAGTAATGTGGGTGACACTTTGTTTCTTACCACCCAAAGAGCCAAACTTAAAAAACAAACAGCCACTCAATCTTGAGGGTTTCCTATAAAAGACATTTGGGTTTCAAATCCAAGAACAAGATGGGAAAAAGTCAGATTGTAAGATGTAAAGCCTTGAGACCTCAAGCTAAGCCCCTCACCTCAGCTGCCAACCCACCCAGTTATCCTCCCAATTCTTCTCATGCCTGTTCTTCACATCCTCCCACCAACTCTCAGGAGCCTTATTCAGTCTCTTTAGAGCACAGGCTGGCGGGGCTGTGGGCAATCTCCCTTTTACCTAGAACTCCTGTTATTTATGTGATTTGACCTCTCTAGCCCTTCAAGCACTGCGGCTCAGGAATGGATTTTTGCTGTTGTTCATTCACTGCTGTTACAAATACAACCCAGATCTGACCCCCTCTCACTTCTGGGCCTTTTATCCCTGCTTTCAGAGCAAGACATCGGAAGGAAACACATCTTGACTTATTTTTCTTTATCGATGATATTTCAAGTCAATTTTGTCCAGCAACCACACATACCATCATTACTAATGCGATTTAAAAGGTGAAGGTCTGGGTTCTGGCAGCTTCACCAAACCTCTACATTTATTTTCAAACAACACTTCTCAAAGACCACTGTAGTTGCAAAAAGCCATACATGACAAAGGTAAAAATGTGAGCGCATTTGGACCTGACTCCTCTGATAAATGGCTCCATGCACTCTTTGAAGGAAGAGGCCCCATGTGGCTGTGATGCAAGCAACTCCACTATGTTCCAAATCTCTGTGTGTCTGCCTCAGTGGGAGCTTACTGGAAAGTGAAAGAGAAGGTGATGTGGAAATAACAACTCAACAAAATTGCCTTATTTTGTCTTGCTGTTTGCCCCTTACCACTCACTCTACAATGCACAAACACACATGTGTACACACACTTACACACATAGTTGTCTGGAATACAACTGAGCACAAGCCAAGTAGGTCAACAGCATGATATCTCCCTCACTCACTGGTCTCTTCTGTCTGAAGTTCCTGTCATTTCCAGTTCTGGGTGCCGGGGGGTAAAGGGGGGCTCTGTAGTATTTCTAAATGTACTGAACTTCTCCCTGGAAAAGACAACGCAGATGTCCTAGTGCCTCTTTGGGAATGACTATCAGAACTTTCCCTTATTAATAAGAGGAGCAAGTACTTGGATTTGTGGAGTGAGTGAGGAAAGGCAGAGTGGAAGATATAAAATGAGTTTATTAATAATAAAGTCTATATTTTATAATTTTTTAAAATAAAAAACATTCTTATAATTTGAAGAAAAGTAGGTAAATATTATTAAAATTTTTCAACTCATTATCCCCATAACTATATCATTTTTTTAGGCTGCTCAATATACCAGTTTAGGTAGGCTTGCATACCCTAATATAAAGTATTATGTCTTAGTCTGGTTCCCTAAAAAAAGTCCCTGAATCAAAAGCTTTCACAGTAAACTTGCTTGGGGAGTACAGGCTTAGGGACGTAGAAGATGGAGAAAGAGGAGTGGGGCTGGGAAGAATGAAAGCATTACCTGACCAGTCACAACTCAGTCACAGGAGATGTCTTTTGAGAGATCCTATGAAATTACTGCTTCTCTATACAAGGTAAATATGGAGAAGAAGGAAGAAATATCCCACTGGTAAAGTTCATCCCATGGGGCTTCAGCTCCCTCATAAGTCCAACTTGTGTTACCCAGCCCCTTGGCAACCTCAGGGAAGCCAGATCCCTGGAAATAGCTGAGGTATGAGTCACTGCGGGAGTGAGGTGGAGAGCCAGTAGCTGTCCTTGCTTGCATGTCTGCAGCCTGCAGCCCTACTGCCCAACAGGTATCACACTGAATCTTGGGGCGCTGTGATGTTTCCTGTCATGGTAGCAGCAAAGAAGCTCCAGAACAGAAGCCATGTCAATAAGGGACTAGAAACAGGTGGAGTAACCATGACAACTTGGCCCTGCCACAAAAGTGGTTACAGAACTCAAGATCAAAAACTCCCCTCTTTCCGTGGGAATATAATCATTGTCACATGATCGTCCTAGAAGGCCTTCGGTACCATCAAGCAGAAAAGCAGGGCCAAGAACTTATGAAGCAGTGCACACAATGGGTCTGGCAGAACATCTAATAAATACCAAATAACATCTAAAACTTAAATAGCAGCTCTACCAATTATTGGTGTTGTGATCAGGCAAGTTTCTTAAATCAATTAGTTAACATTGGTTAAGCTGTTTCAGTAAAAGTCCCTAAATCTCAGTTGCTCCATCATAATAAATAATACTTTTTGCTTATGTCTCAGTCAAGTGTCAGTTAGAGCCCTCCTCAACTTACAGTGATAACATCTGGGATAGAGGCCTCCAAGGCCACCACAAAAGGGCAAAACATGCCTAGGGATTGTGCAGAATGTTTTTAAAGGCCAATCTTAGAATTAGCTTACGTCATCACTACTGCCCACATTCCACTAGCCAGAACTCAGTTCATGACTTAATCTAGTTGCAAAGGAGACTCAGGAGTGATGGGCAGTATAGTCTGTGTGCTCAGGAA
>VMDR010028311.1:0-13198 GCA_007922815.1 Macrotus californicus
GCAAGGATTTGCAAATAGAAAATAGGAAAAGCAATTTTATCTATTGTTTGGAGTTATTGTGATTATCAGCTGGAATAGTGGATATGAAAGTGTTTTGTAAACATTAAGCATTCCATTGGTAACATTCATTATCTCTTTCATTCATCAAACATTTACTTAATATTATATTATACCCCAGTCATAGTGTTCAATGCTCCTCTAAAAATGTGAGCCAGGCCCAGATTTGCAGTGAAGAAGCCCACGTTCTGTTGAAGGAGATGTGTTCCATCAGCATCATTGCCATCACTGCTATTTACCGCATGCATGCTCACCATAAATCAGGCTCTGCTCCTGCCCTGAGGAAAAAGTGGTGAGGGAACCAAAAAGTCCCTGCCCTCTTTGGACTCAGAAAGACAGTAAATAAGGAAATGAATAGTTTTTCAAATTAAGAAGAAAAGATAAAATGATAAAAATTAAGAAGAAAAGAAAGCAGGACACAGGAATATAAAGTTATAGGTGAATATTTTTGAGAGAGTGGTTAAAGAAAATCTCTTCAAAAAAGTTATATATGAGTTGGGACATGAATGGTTTTAAAGAAAACATGCAGAGGTCTGGGGGCAGTAAAATGACCTCTCAGGAAATAAGAAAACCACCAGAATGAGGTGAATTGGAAGCTAAGCGAAGAAAGCAGAGGTCAACTCCAAAGTGGTAGTGACAGGCTGATTAACATTAGGAGTGAGAATTGAGTGCTGTGTGGTAGAATGAAGGCCGTTAGTGGCCTTGTAAGAGTGGTGTGGGCAATTCTTTAGGAAAAAATGCCTGGTTGGAGTAAGATACAAAAAGAGTTAGATGGGTCATAGGAGGTGGAGCCACTGAATCTAGATAAAATGTTATAAATTTTGTTTGAAAGATTAGAGGTAGAAAACAGTGTAGTACAATACCTATGAAGGACATAGAATCAATGTAGAGTTTTTGAAGACTCTAGGTCAGTGGTTGTTAGTTTGGTTTTAGAATGCCTTTATATATAATAATACATATTAGATGTAATTACTGATAATTGCTATATTAGAAATTAAAATGTAGAAATATTTAACATATAAATTGATTAAAAATAATAATAGCAATCACATGGTAACTTAAAGAACACATTTTTAATGAAAATAACTATATTTTCCGAAGCAAAGAAATAGTGAACCAAGTTTTTACACAATTTTACAAATTCCTTTAATATTTGGCTTAACAGAAAAAACATGGATTCTCCTATCTGCCTCTGCATTCAATTAATATGTTGTTTTGGTTAAGCATATTAAAAAAAATAGACCTCATACAGATATGCATTTTAATAAGCTTTTCTGATCATTGGAAGTATATCCTATAGCTTATCCTTAGATACTGAGAGTAAGGAATGCCAATGTTGTCCCTGGATCTTCACACACATAATTTTGACCTTATGGGTACCCTGAAAGGGTCATGGACCCCTCAGTGGTTGCTAGACCACACTTAGAAAACCATTGACCCTATTTTATACCTCAAAACATCTGAATTTTGTTTTGCATGAAATGTTAGGGTAACAAAAAATGAAATAACAACGATGGCAGAGAGCTTATGAAAAGCCGAAATTCCTTTTCTTCCAAAAGAACGTTAGCTACATTATTTAAACAAAGTCCTGTAAGGTCTCCTAGCTGTGAGATTTGCTGTCTGGCAGTACTCCCAATACTGTTAACCAAAAGTACTATAAGTTAGGTGGTGGCTTTTTTCACTTTTATTACAGTATAATTGACAAATAAAGATTATATATATGTAAACTATACAACTTGATGTTTTCATATACCTATACATTGCAAAATGATCACTACAAACTGGTTAACATATTTATGACATCACATAATTACCTTTTTTTTTTTCCTTTCCGGGGTAAGAGCACAGGATCCATCCTCTTAGGAAATTTCAAGTATACAATACAGTATTGTTAATTATAGTCACTGCAGGTGGTGGCTGTTCCGAAAAGAGTATTTCCGATGACTAGCGCTTTCCTATGATTAGTAATGGCTTTTAGAAATTGTTATTTGTCCTTTTCTTTCAGCTATGAATTATTTTGGGGTGATATATGGATATGTGCTGAAATGCATTAATTTTAATGTGTTTCTTTATTTTTCATGTCATAAAATTAGAGATGGAAGAGACCTCATGAGTTGTGCAGTCCATCACTGTGGCATAATATCATGGTTCTTTCCAGAAAGGCTTTGTCTGGCTCAGTTTTAAATGAGAAAGGCAATTATACTCCCATTAGTTCCCCTGGGAGACTATTCTACTTACTGATAGATCTCCATTTTGAAACGTTGCCCAACATCGAGCCCATGTTGGTTGAATACTATTAATCCTTGACTGGCTAAGCCCCATGTGGTAACTTCTACAAGAGATCTTTACCACGTTACTCCTATGGTAAATGTTCTTTTAGCATGCAAGCCATCTGCGGTCTATGAACTGTGCAGCTCAACTGGTTATGAGTGCATTCTGCACGCTGGCTTGTAAATTCTCTCCTGTTGAATCACCTGATAAGGAATTTATTGTATAATTTAAGATTTCTGCAAGGACATTCATTAAAAGGGGATTAAAGATGATCACATGTAGAAAATAGGTGAAAGGTGATCTTATTTGATAAGAAAAGTTTTATATACCAAAAGAAATTGAGTGCTACTGAGTTATTGAATATGTTAATCCAACAAGAGTCACAAGTGATGTTTTTAGAGTCACCCAAGAAACATGACTGCCCTCTGAATAAGTAAATAAGTATCTCAGCTATTTGTAGTAATGATGATGACATAATTTTATAAACTTTTAAAAGGTAGCAAACACATTTTTTATTTCTATATTGGGAAGTCAAGATATAAATCTCCAGGGACAAGCTTCTAAAAAGGATAAATTTCTTTTATGCCTTGAGGATATTCATTTGGCTTCTTTAAACCTTATTTTCTGAAAGCATAAGTTTGAAAGCTAAGCAGTTTTTACATGCTTGGCCAATTGGGTGATGGTTTGGGAGGCATGCTTCCCTCTTTCCTTGCATTTAAACATTTATTTCCATTTACTCATAAATCTAGATTATTTTGTCTTCACTTTTAAAGCAATTTCAACAAATCTCTTGATATAGTCCAGTAAACAGTCTCATGTAAAATGATCTCTAAGTTATTTCTTAACAGGCAGATTTTCCCCCATATTGCCATAACTTCATGATTTGTTCAAGTTAAGAAAAGGAAAAAGAAACAAACCAGAAATGAAATTATGCTTATTTTATTATTCCAGTGCTTAGGACTCAGACAGAATGTGGTTGTTTTTTATTAATATAGAAGACCTCCCACGGCTTCATTTGGTTTTGTTGTGCTTGTTGTTGTTGTTTTGTCTTTAAAGGAGAATGTTTGGATAAGTCAGCTAAGAAATAATGAAAAACAAGAGTTTGGAAGTGCCCTCTCTCCTCTCCCAGACAACATGAGGCAAGGGAAGTGCTCTGTATGATGTCCTGAAATGAAATCCAACTTTTCTCTGTTAAAAGCACAAAACTAGAGAAAAAAACAAATGCCAAGGGTCCTTCATTGTCTATTAAAAGGGATATTTTAAAATTCAATCTAGAAAGGCAAATAATTCATTAGTTTTTTAGAAATAGTGTTTTATCACCTTTAGAATTTGTTTTATAAAATATATGGCAACGTCGATGTGAACACCCAGTAACCGCTATACATCCTCAAACATTTATGTTCTTCACCAGGAAATGAATGAATAAAAATAGAAGGTAAGATTACTCAACTCTTAGAGAAATATACAGATTCTCTTTGTTGTTTCAGGTTTTCAACTCTTGGGCATATCTTTAGCTCACAGGTGGCAAACAAAAGGCCCGTGGGCTGAATCTGGCCCTCCACCTTGTTTTATCCCGCCCAGCACCTTGTTTCTACCTGGTGGCAGCGCCGAGCTCTCACTTAACTGTTGAGGAGTAGTTACATTTATACCGTCCTCACATTGCATTCGGCCCTTTGAAGGCAACCATGAGGCTGATGTGGCCCCTGGTGAAAATGAGTTTGATACCCTCGATTCAGCTCTGTGAATTCATTTAGAAAAAACCCATAAATTTAGCTGTCACCTTAAACTGGTGGGTGTGTTGTATGTCTATACACTAACTGTTGTTACTTTCTAAACATGAAAGACAAAATAATTTCTCTCTGGCAAATGAAAAATAGGTATTTTCCATTGATCACTTAACATAGAAATATTAGTAATCATTTCAGGCTAATAGTCTGTAGTTGACCTTGGGTCAATGCTACCGAAGTTAGGCATACTCTTCACTTGAAATTTCTCACCAATTTACACACTATGGAAACTCACTGTGCCAAATGTGATGTTTTAGAAAATAGTTATTCTCTTATGGACTCTGAGAATACCAAACGAAATCCAAAAGTCCTTCGGTGGAGCTAGAAGGGGCTGCATGCCACATATTTCACATCATTCTTTCATTTATTCATTCATCAAGCTTTCACTTTTTATAGACGAGGTGTTGTGCTGGGTATCGGAAAAGGAAGAATAAATATGGATTGTGGTTTTCTCTTTTTGCTCCAATTATAAATAAACTTATCTAGTTCCTGTCTCCTGTATTCTTATGCCAAAGGCTGAAGAGGAATGAGAACCAGGAGATGGTGATTCAAAGACCATCAGTACATTTTGAAAGTGTGTTTTTAAATACAGTGGTAAGGGGACAGATTGAAGGATGTTAAATAGAGAGTTAAAATAAAGCTGAGGTTGAGGTTAATAACACAGCTCAGAGACTTCTTTCAATACAAGTTAGAAGAGTATTTGGAAACAGAGAATATGACAGTCAAGAAAAGTGCTTCTTCTCCTTACTAAATAAGGGAGACTTGATATATGTTCAATCAAAGAAAGAAAAATAAAAATAATAGTGGAGAAGAATGTCTGGAAGGTGCTGTTGGTGGGGATCATGGTAGTGGTCCTATATAGTGATATAGGACCATGGATATAGAGTGAGATAATTTGAGGAAACCTAATTCCTGGAGGGAAATAGGATGAAACGGATGCAAATGTTCCCCATACCTGGGTGCTCCTCTGTTAGCATGGTGCCATCAATAGGTAGATACCCCACTGGAAAGGGGATCTGCAAAACACTAACCTCCATCAGAAGGCCTGTTATTTGTCTCTTGTTTTGTATAACTCACTCTCTAGATCTCAGAACAGGCCCCTGATTATCATATACGTAGCCAGACTGAGGGGCTTTGTTTCCAGCTACTATGCTAACAAATTACCTAAATTCTCTATTCCTTGGGGACACCCCATGTAAAATGGAGATATCAGTAACAATCTTCATAGGTTGCTGTGATGATGGTTAAATTTGGTAATGTACATAAAGCACTTAAAAAAGTTCCTGGCACACAGTAAGTGCTTATTATTATTATTGAAACTTTATGCTTTCTAATTATGTCATTGGTTCATTTCCTCAATCATTTCATCAACAGGTATATTTAAATGATTTGCCAGCACCCTGTGGCCTTTATATTCCCAAGAATGGGGCTTTCAGAAAACTTCTGGTGAGTCCACACTACCACTATACTGTAATAGTTTGTTAAATGGGGTTCATAAAACATTCAAATAATTCATGCACTTCCACAATTGGCACAAGAATTCCCTTTTCTCTAAAAGGTTCTAGTTTCCTTAAAATGAGTAATTCAGCATTTATCATGGAATTTATTTTTTCTAATTATTAAAATTATTCCCATGATTGTATTAAGGTGCTTTAAAGTATTCTATGTTTAGAAGATCTTTTCTTGACCCCACATTCTCCTGTAGCTACTACCCTACTTTTCTCTCTTCTTTTATGGGAACTCCTTAAAATAATTATTTATACTTACTGTCTCAAATTCTTCTCCTTTTTATTCTTCTTTAATTTGGTCCAACCAGACTTTTACCCCCATTGTGCACTGAAAGTGCACTTTTCAAGGTTGCCTAAGACCTCCATGTAGCTCAACCTTCTGGAGAATCTCGCCTTAGTTGACCCATTGGCTGCATAAGCCTTAGCAGCAGCTTGCTCCCTCATCCTGGATCAGCTTTCTCCTTTTAGCTTGCATTTCCTCAAAATCTTCTGGTTTTCCTCCTATTTCTCTAACTTTTCCTTCTCAATTTCCTTTGCTAACTTCTCCTTACCTTCCAATATTTATTTATTTTTCTTTTTTTAAATATATTTCACTGATTATGCCATTATAGTTGTCCTATTTTTTCTCCCCTTTATCCTTCTCTACTCTCTAACCCTCTCCCACTAGTATTCCCCCTACCACCCTTGTTCATGTCCATGGGTCGTACATATAAGTTCTTTGGCTTCTCCATTTTCCATACTATTCTTAACCTCCCCCTGTCTATTTTGTACCTACCATCTATGCTTCTTATTCCTTGTACCTGTTCCCCAACTCTCCCCCCTCTCCCTCCACATTGATAACCCTCTATGTGATCTCCACTTCTGTGATTCTGTTCCTGTTCTTGTTGTTTGCTTAGTTTGTTTTTAGATTCAGTTACCAATAGTTGTGAGTATGTTGTCATTTTACTGTTCATATTTTTGATCATCTTCTTTTTCTTAGATAAGTCCCTTTAACATTTCATATAATAAGGGCTTGGTGATGATGAACTCCTTGGACTTGACCTTATCTGGGAAGCGCTTTATCTGCCCTCCCATTCTAAATGATAGCTTTATTGGATACAGTAATCTTGGATGTAGGTCCTTGCCTTTCATGACTTTGAATACTTCTTTCCAGCCCCTTCTTGCCTTCAAAGTTTCTTTGGAGAAATCAGCTGGCAGACTTATGGGAACTCCTTTGTAGGTAACTGTCTCCTTTTCTCTTGATGCTTTTAAGATTCTCTCCTTATCTTTAATCTTGGGTAATGTAATTATGATGTGCTTGGTGTGTGCTTCCTTGGTTCCAACCTCTTTGGGACTCTCTGAGCTTCCTGGACTTCCTGTAAGTCTATTTCCTTTGTCAGATTGGGAAAGTTTTCTTTAACTACTTTTTCAAATAAGTTTTCAATTTCTTGCTCGTCCTCTTCCCCATCTGACACCCCTACAATTCAGATGTTGGAATGTTTAAAGTTGTCCTGGAGGTTCCTAAGCCTCTCCTCATTATTTTGAATTCTTGTTTCTTCATTCTGTTCTGGTTGAATGTTTGTTTCTTCTTTTTGCTCCAAACCGTTGATTTGAGCCCCAGTTTCCTTCCCTTCACTCTTGGTTCCCTGTATATTTTTCTTTATTTTACTTTGTATAGCCTTCACTTTTTCCTCTATTTTGTGACCATACTCAACCATTTCTATGAGCATCTTGTTTATCAGTGTTTTGAAAGCCATCTGATAGGCTGGCTATCTCTTTATTGCTTAGTTCTATTTTTGGAGTTTTGATCTGTTCTTTCATCTGGGCCATATTTTTAGGATCCAATCCCCAGAATGCTTCTTTAGTTGCACCCATGTCATTGCCAACTCATCTTGTTTCATGGCTTTAAGTACTGTTTAAATCCTCATGGTTCTCAAGTGTGTATTTTGGTCCTGGCCTTGTCCCTTGAACTTCTGGCTTATCTGTCTGGCTGCCAGCTCAGTTTTTCCATTTGATTATGTAATAACATTCTCATACCCTGAACCAAAATCCTGAACTTCCTTGCAAAAGTGGTTCTTCCATGTATTTCTATTACATTAATTACAAATCCTCTTTCTGTGCTCTCAGACCCAAAACATTACATTTATTCTTGAATCTCATACCCTCCTTTAATCTGTCAAAATTCTGCTGTCTCTACCTTCAAAATATATCCAAATTAGACCATTTATCACCACTTCTACCATCAACGCCTTGGTCCAAGCCACCATCTCTGCTCTGGATTAGTGCAATGCCTCCTAACTACTCCTTTATCTGACACACTTGCCTCCTGTGCTGTTCTCTTCCATCAGTGCTGTTGCTTCTGTACTCACTGGTATCTCACCTTACTCTAAGTAAAAATCAAAGTCCTCCAAGTACTTAGTCCAGGCTCAAAATATTGAATGGCATGTAAGAAAGGGCAAAACAGGATGTCTGATGATGTAACTCTTCCTCCTCTTCTGTTCTCATGCCATGCCACTTCACCTCAGAGAGATGCTTCCCAGCTGTTACATACTCCTCAGCTACATCTCAGCCTTTGGCACTGATGATGGGGTGAGAGTGAAAGGAAGAGGGAAATACAACATAAGTTTAGGCAATGGTACAATGTAAGTAATGGTTAATGAGCAAACATCCTGTGCTTTTACTCTCAGGACATAGCCTAAGACAAGCTAATTGCTGCCTAAAGACCACTTAGGTTAACCTTCTTTCATGCTCTCCTACTTAGTCTTGGTAGTTAACATACTAGCCCTTACAAAGGTTATCTGTTAAACATAATTATTGTTTTCAGGCATAATCAAAAGTATTAAGTTTACATCAACAAATCTGATCTATAAATATCTTTTCAAATAGGAGTTTCTGAGCCTTTTCCTGTCATGATGGAAGAAAGACAGGAGACAGATGGCTGAGAACACGCAAACCAAAGTAGGGCCGTCGAGGGCACACAGATCCAAAACAGAAGCAGATGACTTGTGAACATCCCGTAAGAGTGCTGGGAAATGATTGTGATTGTTTTCTGTAAATATAGAAGACCCTTTCTCCCATTTATCTTCTTAAAATAATTTTGTACAAACCATTTTCTTCTTCAATCTGGCATACACTAAGCTTACACTGAGAGTAATTCAACACAGATTTTTAAAAAAATTGTTGCTGGGCTACTATGTCTGAAAATTTGTATAATGTTATTGATGGTAACAACTTTTGTAGAAGGATTTCAGATAACAGAAGGGACAAAAAAATGTCTTTACTGGGCACACATGATATGCCAAGCATGAGGCTAGATGATTTGAAAATATTATCCCATTCTGTTCAGGTTTGATAGATGTTCATATCTGCTAGCAGTCTTTCTGAGTCTCTCCTAGTCATCTCTCTTCTGTTCTCAGCAGTGACTTCAGGACTTTTGTGCATGGCTCAGACTTCTGACCTGGTCCTCTTTCCCTACTTTTAGAAAATGACTTTACCTTGCATGGTACACAGACAACAGAAGTCATAAAAAGAAATTGTCTCAGTTTCTTTCCACCAAATTTACTTGGATACACCCAACTTTCCTTTTCCTTATTCTGTTCTTTTTGTTTTAAAGACTTTATTTATTTATTTTTAGAGAGAGGGGAAGGAAAGGAGAAAGAAAGGGAGAGAAACATCAGTGTGCGGTTGCCTCTCATGTGCCCAACACTGGGGACATGGCCTTCAGCCCAGGCATGTGCCCTGACTGGGAATCGAACCAATGACCCTTTGGTTCACAGGCTGGCACTCAATCCACTGAGCCACACCAGTCAGGGCTCTTTGTTCTATTCTTGTCTAATACAAACACTATCTCCTCTCTACTGATTCCAAAACATCAATATTAAAACATTCTGTGGGGGAAGGTTCTTCCACCTTAAAAAAACAAATGGGCAAGTGAATAAACAAACCCTCCTTTTCCTCATTTGTATCTCTTTACTTCCCTTCAGAGCCAAATGTTTCTACTCATGGTCTCCACTTCACCCCTCTTCTTGTGGACACAATCCTGCTTTCCTCAAGGTCTCGCTCCTTTGACCTTCAATTTCTAAGTCCAGTGGATTCTTCCCTGTCCTTATCTCCCTTGACTTCTCAGTGTCATTTGGCTCCTTACTTCTTAAAGAGTTCTCTAGTGTTGACTTCTGTAACTGTATGTTCTCCTACTTTTCCTGTAGATATCCCTTCTCATTCTCTTTGTGGAACTTTTCTTCTCTGGTCAGTTTGATGCTTCATTAATATTTCTTGGGATTCTGACCTAGAGCTTCTCTTTTCACTGTATGTATTCCCTGGCAGCCTCACTTCAGCAACTGAATTTATAATATTGTTTGTTTTCTCCCCACCTTGTTACTATAAAAATTTATGTTCAGGAAGCTTGCCTCTCCTATACACTTTGTGAATGTTTCTGAATGCCTTCTGTGGAATATGTGGGATTAATATTCTTTTCTGATTATGAGAACAAAAGTAGCATTTTTTAGATGAGTTCTGGTTTGGAGGACTCTCTTTGATTAAAGTCACTTTTCTATAGTCTTATTTCAACTTCATGATACATATCTCTTTTCTTGGGGCAAGTTTAGCATCAATGATTTAGCATTTTCTCTCTCTCTTGCATTCTGTGCAGATTATTACAGCAACAAGTAGGTTTCCCACCACAGATCTACCATACAGCATGACAGACAACTTGTCTTGATAAGATTTTAGAAAGATGAACTGAGGTTCTCTTTAAGGAGTCATTTGACACAAAAGACATGAAGGCCCTGTTTGGTCAGAGGAGGTGGGATGTGGTGTATGAATGGTGGGTCTATAGCTTGAAATGAGTTGTAGCTTAACCTATAGACACAGGCCCATAAACAGGGTCTAAATCTTGAAAGCTGGACTTCCTAATTAGATCTTACATAAAGATTATAGCTTTGTAATATGAATACTAAATTAGCACACTTTATTAGTGGTCCTCAATATATCTACCTAGTATAAAGAATTTCAATAGTTTTCACGCCATATAGAACTCACTCTAGGTTGAGTTCCCCCTTGCAACACCTTGTCAGAAGGGGCGCCTTGATATGGATTAAAAAGCTATGAAAATAGAAATAAATGACCTTTTGAACACATCATAAACACATAGGTCAGCTCTTCCGTATATAGGCTTACTTTTTTCACACATTGCCATATGTTCATCACACATTGTACACCTCATTCAGACTCCTGGCCACCACTTAGTTCCTCTCACACCTGCCTTAAAACTACACAAATATATATTTTATATTTTTATGTACAGGGCATATATTTAGGCAAGCCCAAACTCCCCTTTTTAAAAAGATTTATTCACTTGGGGGAGGTCTACCTTACATTCACTGTGCATGCATAACTCAAATGAAGGCTAAGGTAGGTTGTGTTTTCGTGTCTTGGGAGGAATAAACTTCTTAAATGCTTTACAAGGCTTTTATTTTGGCACTGGGCCAGGACCACCTTGTGTTCTCCATGTCTCTAAAGTATGAAATTGTTGATTCATTTTGGTTTCTGAAAACAGTCTTTTTTAAAACAGCAGTCAGAAGTAATCTCAGTATTGTGATGTACTGCATGCCACAGCGTACTCAAGGTAATGAGCATATTTGAAATGGAGGTCACTAGTAACAAGAAGATTCTTAAATTGGGGAAAAAATATGTCTAGTTTAGAGCCAAAAGCTGTCTATTTGTTAGGAGCAAACACCATCTATTGTTTCAAAAAATATGTCCACAATGGTAATACGTGAGGGAAGTAGCTGAGTTTTATAAATGATAAAGTTTAAAGTGCTTCTCTTGGGCAGCAAGTGAAACTTAGATGGAAAGCCCACTGGGGTGGAGAGAAAAGTAAGTTTTCCACATGGCTGTACATATTTTTAATAAATAAACTAAGGTCATTTATTCTTCCTTTGTCCCAATAGCCACCTTTCTGCCACCTCACAGTTCAGTTCACAGAAACTCTGTGACATGTCATTTTTATCTACACAGTGTGGACTTAGAGTAGAGCAGAAGCAGCAAAAGATATGCAAAATCACAGCTTTTCTAATCCTGGTACTTAAAAAGTGCCTGGAGCTTGCTATAGTTGAGCCACACCATTTTTTGGCCAGCAGCCAGAGATATCACTGCGTCAGAGCCAGGGGAGACTGTGGGTCCCACTCCTCAGATGTCCCTTTCATCTAAGTCAAATAATTTCTCCCCTCTGAAGCCACCTCTCCCTTTGGCATCACATTTGTCTACACAGGACAGTAGGATGAACCTCACGTTAGAAGGCAAATTAACTCCCCCTTTTTTAACATCTGCACTGAGAATAAATAGTCCCCAGGTTCTTTGTTGCTTTGAAAGTGATATAAACTGGATTTATAAGACATCAGTATAACCTATAAATTTGGTCATATCAATAGAGTAGAGGGATAAAATCACACCACCTCCCTGCAAAAGGATTGACTTTACCATTCAATCCATTGTTTTCAATAACCAGAAAAATCAAATCTCAGCATCCAGTAATTCTATGTAAACAGGTAGACTGTGTCTCCAATTATGCCCTGGAATCGGCCACTCTAAGGAGAAAGGGCTCATGTAACATTCTTACATATCAGCAAAGTCCAGCTCCATGTCACTCAGAGACAACCCTGTGTGGGCTACATTGTTCATGTCATCTTGCATGGATATAAAACATTTTTCACTGAGCAGATTTCACTACAACCTTAACCAAATCTTGTAAACAACACCATCTATGGTCTGCTTCTTACAGATTGAGGGAAGTGGGTACCTAGGGACAATAAGGAGAAATGTTTATTTTACTGATTGCAAAGATTGGGAAATACTGTTTTCTTTAATGACTTAAGTATGTGTGTGTCATGATTCCTTGCTACATTAACATTAAATTCCTTTATAATTATGTTTTAAATAATCATGTTGGGACATAGCTCAAAATGTTTGGAGTCACACCTCATGTACAAAGGAGAGCTTTTTACATTAAAAAATACTCCAATTATATATGATACCTGTTTCAGGTGGCAGAAAGAAGCTATTGCTTGCTTTCTCAGGATTTATGGTACCCATTGGCCTATTTCATTGTGAAACTTCATTGTGCCCAGATCATTAAGGTAAAAAAAAATTACATATTTCAGAGCGTGTATGCCAGCTGGTAAAAAGGCATCTTCCACCAGATAAATCTTGGATTAAAACCATCATGCAGCCTCTTGTTGAGGCTGGGCTCCTACAAGTGTGCCTTTCATTTGAACAGAAGCCTGTCTATTCCTCTAAAATAATCCTTGGCCCAAATTGCAGGGCCTCTGAGGACAATTCAGATGCCAAGTTCCCATCCAGCATTTGGCTGTGTCATTTTGCCCTCCTTTTGTTGACATTGACCTCATGTGCAACAAGGTACTTTAGATTCAGACTTGCCCTGGCAAGGGTTTGGAGACACATTTTTGCTACTCATATCTTTCCTCGACTATTCTCTGAAGCACTGTTTTGCTGCAGAAACTTGCCCATTCCAATTTTTGTTTTCTTTGTTTTCGGGGGTCTGGCACTTCAAATTATGTAAGATGTATTTACTAAGCCCCT
>VMDR010028312.1:0-13200 GCA_007922815.1 Macrotus californicus
AAAAACACAGATAAAGAGTATAAATGACACATGAAACGTGGTAAAAAATATCAACATATATATATATATATATACCTAAAGGCCTATAAGGGGAAGAAAATAGGGCAGAAATAATATTTAAAGTGATAATAGCCACAGATTGTCCAAAAAAAGGTTTTGTTAGGGTTAGAGCTGCAGGATTTCAAAGAAGGTTTGAAGACAGTCAGAAAGGTACATCTCAGGTTAAATGGTACATCTCAGGGAATAGGGGAAAAATAAAATTTTCTGGAAGCTCTTAGGAGCTGATGCTGAGATTGCAAGAACAAATTTATTAGGAGCCCCCAAAATAGAACCATAGTAAAATGTTTACACATGTGGCCTTCATATCACATCTGCAAGTCTTGGTGTTTCAGTGTCTTTTGTACTCTATTGGCTTAGAGTGGACAGCTCACTTTCAATCATAATGCCAAGCCTGTGAACAAAGATTTCCCAGCCCCATAAAGATTCTATCCTAATATCTGAGACATGTGCTATGTGGATTCAACTCTCTTTCTATCTTGCTTTTAAACTTCACTATGTCCTTTACTTTTATTTTAATGGTCATAATACATGTTTTAAAATATTCTACCCAGTATTTTTATGTTTTTAGTGTGAGCAATTAAAATCAAGTGCCATCAGTCTGCTATATTGATTAAAATTCCAATTAATATTATAACCATCTGATGTATATAGCAGTGATATACTGTTTAATGTTCTGAGAAATGCATCATTAGGCAATTTTTTAGTTGTGCTCCTGTACAGTATGTTACTGTGTAAAACAAAACAAGATTAAATCAAGTACAAGCAACAATAATGCACTAAGAAGCATAGCAAACACAAGATATATGAGGCTGCTGCTGGCGTAATACAGCATACTGTTATACAGCAAACTATTTTTTATAACTAAAAAGAGTATACACTAAAATGCCAATAAAAACTATAGTATAGTAAATACATTAACCAGTAAATGGTTCATTGTCATTATCAAATATTATTACAGGCCTACCTGGAATATACTGAGGGCTTGGATCCAGACCACCACAATATAGTATCTCAATAAAGCAAGTCACACAACTTTGTTTGTTTCCCATTGCAGTGCTTATAAAAGTTGTGCTTATATAATAGCATAAGCGAATTATGTCTTAAAATAAAGTACATGTCTTAATTAATAAATAATTATTTATAAAAAGTGCAAACTATCATCTAAGCCTTCAGTCATAACTTTCTGGCTGGTGGAGGGTTTTTCCTCACTGTCAATTGCTGCCAATGGATCAGGGTGGTTATTGCCGAAAATCAGGGTGGCTGTGGCAAGTCCTTAAAATAACAATAAAGTCTGCTACATCAATTGACTCTTCCTTTCACAAATGATTTCTCTGTAGTATGTGGTATTGTTTCACAGCATTTTACCCACAGTAGAACTTCTTTCAAAATCAGTCCTCTCAAAGTCTGCTGCTACTTTGTCAGCTGAGATTATGTAATGGTCTAAATCCTTGTTATCAATTCAACAATCTTCACAGCATCTTCACCAGGAGTAGATGTGTGACTCCTTGTTTCTCTTAAACATTTACAGGCCATTGTAGGGTTATTAACAGGCCTAATTTCAATATTGTTGTGTCTCGGGAAATAGGGAGCCCCAATGAGAGGGAGAGAGATGAAGGAACAGCCCATTGGTGGAGCAGTCAGAACACACATTTATCTATTCATCTCACTGCCTTATATGGGCACAGTTCACGGTTCCCCCAAACCATTACAACAATAACATCAAAGATCACTGATCACAGATCACCATACTAAATACAATAGTAATGATTTAAAAAATTTGAGATATTATGAGAATTACCCAAATGTTACATAGAGACAAGGGAGCAAATGCTGTTGGGAAATGGCATTGATAGACTTGTTCAACACAGGGTTGCCACAAACCTTCAGTTTGTAAAAACACACAATAAAATGAATCTCGATAAAATGAGACATGCCTGTACTATACATAAATGCATGTGCTATACTCTTATAAAACTGGCAGCATAGTAGGTGTGTTTATACCTGCCCGCAATAAATATATGAGTAATGTATTGTGCTGCCATTATGAAGACCATAATGTCATTAGGCATTAGAATTGAGCAATTCTTCAGCTCAATATAATCTTATGGGACCACTATTGTCTATGCTATTCATCAAACTGCAATGTTGGTATGCAGAGCATGACTGTATTGTTCTAATGACTATAAATGATAAAGGATTGTGAAATAAGATGGGAACATTAGCAACAAGTCAGACAGCCTTTTTGGGCAGAAGAGAGAGAAGTAGGAAACAGGAAAGAATGATAGAAGTAATGTAGTATTCCTTCACCCAAGAAGGAACATTTACATAAGGGGTAAATTTTTGTGAAGAATTTTTGTGGATGTAACAGTGTAAGACTGAGTTTCATTCCACTTCATTTCAGGAAGGACTGTAAACATTCCACACCTTTCTTCTCCTCGAAACTGTAAGCTGTGCTTGGTTCCCAGACTGATTCTGAATCTTGCAGTCCCCTATAAGAGGCAATATCCTATTTGGAAAGATGGAATCTGGCTTTTTATTCTTCTATTCCATCCCTTCCAGACTAGAAGGGATGTTATTTTTGAGTAGCTAATGCATTTTAAAGGATTTGTCACTTCTCAGCCCATCGTTGACAGGTACATTTTGTGATTAAAATACTTAGTTATTAGCTGCTGTCCTCTTTCCATTATTACCAGTACCCATTGCCTATTCTCCAGTCTTAAGTAGAAAATGTTGCTTTTTGCTCATCAGGTGCTATAATATATCTCTCGCTACTTCTTAGTGAGAGGTTTTTACTTTCAAAGGCTGAATATTAGCTACAATGTTTTCTTCAAGCTAGGTGTTATTTCCAGGAAGAGAGGTAGAATTAATTGTTCTAAGAGCATTTTAAATGCAACCTCTAGTTCTAGATGAAGCAAAAATGATGAAGTGAAAATGTTACATTTATTGATTGAACTCTCAGGTCCTCACAGAAGTGGAGCTATCAATTTCTGATCTTTCTACTCCACAAAGCTAATTTAAGGGGCCCTAAAACATTAACTTTGTAAGACATTTTTTTCTTTACTGGTATCTTCATTTTATTTTTATTTTCAAATGATATTTTAAAAATTTTATAAGCTCTGCAAAATAGTAAAAGTATATAATAGCATGAAGATTGAATATACATATAGCATTGATGCAAATAATTTATTATAATGGACATCAATAATATTAGATCAATGCTGGTTATTCCTGCCACATTCCCTGAAACTGAAATGTCATCAGAACAGCAGGCACACTAAATTTATATGAGCAGCATTTTGCTGTGTTTGCATTGGACTGGATACACAGTGACAATTTTACAATTAGCACTACTTCTGTACAAAAAAAATATATTAGAAGTGTTTTGGTGTGTCTAATCTTACTAAATGCTGTTCAAGATCATCCGCTGGATGTTTCATTAAATGTTTACAAACTTTGGTCATGTCAAAACAGTCTCTCATCTCCATGCTCTCCTTTCATTTGCCACCAACAACAGTCTAGTTCAGGAGAACACTGCTGTTCCCTTCAGCCAGCATTTTCCAACTTTCTAAATTATGAACACTTTTACATTTTTAAGTAATTTTTGTCTAGCACTACAGGAATTTTAAGTTATCACCTGTGGATGAAAAGAAGGTTCTATGGAAAGTAAACTCATGTGGTGATTTGATCACAAATCCCTAACTAGGCAGTCATGGTGGGTAGTCACACTCCAGGCATACAATGTTTTTACTAAAGAGTTGTTCTTTGTCCTAAGCAAGTCCTGTATGTTATTTTTGTGCATCTAGGAAAGCACACCTTTGAAATAAGCATAGCAAGTCCTGTATGTTATTTTTGTGCATCTAGGATAGCACACCTTTGAAATAAGCATAACTACCTCATAAGAGCACATAATCTTGCTAACTATCCTGTAATCCAGTTCTCACCTTGCTTTCTCCTACCCTCATGTGATCTTCCATAGGTTCCTTCCTTAATTTCAAATGAATAAAAGAAACTGCAAACTGTCATTCTCTGAAGCATTGAAGATCTTGCTTTCTGGCAATTGTCATCAGTCTCAAATAAGTTCTTACAAAAATTCTTTACAGGTTTGGATGTTTCTTACATCAGGACACTTTTGCTTGGCATATAAGCAATTTTAAGTAAAAATGCACATTTTCATTTTAAATGAATATATTATGAATTTTGTTCTTAAAATTTTAAAATATAAAGACAAACCTTTATCTCTTACCAGTTAACAAATGACACACATCACTAAATTTATTTTAATTTAATTATTTAAGAGAGAGCATTATTTAACGCAAATATTTTTAAATGACATAATAATGCTCAGTTGCTCCATTGCCCATGTCCATAGTAGACTAAGACTGGTGGAAAGGCTAGATGCAGCTACCCCATGGATTGATCAAGCATGGTATCTGTGGCAAAGGTTATTGAAGGGGGGGCCAGGGCCTTCAATATATACAGCAGAGTAATCAACAACATCCTCTAGGGTAGGATCCCTACCAGGAGACCAGGTTGGCTAATAATATTTGACTGAGTGACAGTCATAGGAGAGCTTCTGAAAGGTTACTATCCTCCTCCAGGAAGATCAAAGCTGGAGGCATAGTACTGCTGCATGTAGGCTAACTCCATGTTAACCTGACCCACAGCTGCCCCAACTGTCTTGGGATCGTCATCATACCACATATGACCACAGAGTCCAGGACATAAACTACACTTGCTCATAAACCTAGGCAACTATGGGCTGTCCCAAGAGTATTTCTAAACATAGTTCAGGGGAACTAGATCAAAAGTGAGTTTCTTATTCATTTAGCCCAGGGGGCATATGTTAAAATAGGTACTCATTAAAATTTGACCACGTGTTTCAATATTAAAAATAAATTGCCCTTGTAATATTAAATTAGATTATTTTTATATTTTGAGTTTTGATTATAAATAACAAAATGAAAGATGAAATTCTCATGATGCAATGATTAAGTAACACACTGAGGCTATCAATAGGCTTTATTCCCAATCAATGAAATCATAAGAGGAACATGATCATTACTGTACATTTTTTTTGGCAAGATTTTGCTACACTATTTAAGAATTTTATTAGATGGTTGCCAAACTACAGATTGGTTGCAAATTATTTTAAATTAAATTTGCAGGTTTATTAGAATTTCATACACTTCATTATATTCTCAAATATCAATGTCAACATTTCTAATGTTTTGTCACTGTGACCAATGGGTCTGTTATGTGTATGGATTAAACAAATATGATTAAATATATACCAGTTTAAAATTAAGTGACTAATTCCCATTCAATTTATAATTTCTACATATGAATACTAGGATAAATACTAGGAGGCTTTCGAACTGATGTACTTTAAAAGGGAAAATCTCAAATAATTAGTTTATTCAGTGGGATTGAAAACACACTATCTTAAGATATTTTAGGATGAGTGTTTGGCCATTCTCTAGCCAGTAATAGTTAGTACTAACTCAAACTGTCCCAACAGGATGCCAATCAATCAATTCTCCTTGCAATCCTTTCTCTACATAGCACATTAAGCCAACAACTCTACTCAGGTCAATCCCTTTCCAAAAAACTTCAATCGTTTCCCTTTCCCCTCCCAACTTCCCTCATTCTTCTAATCCCCTCATGTAGAAACCATGCCCTATCTAGTCAATGGGTATTTTCTTACAGAGGTAGTTTAAAATGCACAGTTCTTTGATTCTTTATTTCTTTTACTCTGCAAGAGTGCTGTCCTAAACATTCCCTGCTTTTGCCCTTTTGCTAGATTCCCTATTTGGAATATCTTTCCCTGATCATCTTTGCTTTTGAACACCATGTGCTATGTCACAGAAGTGAAAAATAAGAGATGCACATGGGGGACTGTCAAGTAGCTCTATATGCAGGCAACGTGGGTGCTGTTGAGAAGGTTATAGTGAGGTCAGAATTGCAGACAGAGGTCAGAAGATGAGGAGTCTCAACATCATTCTGAGAACTTTCATTAGAAAACTGAGAGCCATGAAAAGTTTTTAAACAGAGGAATGATGTGATTAGACATGTGTTTTAAAAAAGTCATTTTGGCCACATTTGGAAAATAAGATTAGAGTTAGGAAGATCACTTAGGGAGATAAGTTACAATAGAGCAGAATATAAACAACATATGTCTGAACCAAAGAGTGGTAGTATGGATGGAGGGAAAAGTGGAATCCAGAGGTATCTGGAAGGTGGGATCACTGACAACAGCCAATGGAGTTCTGATAGCAAGATCATGTTTGAGTGCATTAAATAGAATACATGTATATTTAAAGATATATGAGGGGTAGGAAGTGTACTAAGAGCAATCAAGGAAGATAGAAGAAAATATAAGGGTCAAGTCAAGGAACGTGTATAAAGGACCCAGGACAAGAACAATGCGGGGGAGGGTTGAATGTGGAAGAGGGGGGTGGGCAGGGCAGGGAAGAGTAATGGGGGGAAAATGGGGACAACAGCAATTGAACAACAATAAAAAAAATTAAAAATATAAAAGCACTGTAAGAAAAATAAAATAAAATGAAACAAGACATTTGCACACTGACAATGACGATGATAATAAATGTGAAACATGATTAACACTTAACTCTTCAGTTTCCGAGGTTAAAAGGGAAATAAAAACTAAAATAAAAGGGCAAGTTGTTTTTGCAGCTATTGAAGAAACAACAGTCAAGCCAGATGCTCCTGAGAAGTAAGAATTGTTCCCACGGAACACATTAGAAACACTTTGAAAAAGCAAAACATATCAAACTTTCTCACAAAGTTATTTACGGGAACCCAGATATCACTGTAAAGATATCTACACCTCAGCACATTTTTGCCTGTGTCATTCAGTACCAAGAACAGTGTCCAATACATAGTAGGTATTCCATAAAGAGTTGTAGAATGAATGTATAAAATAAGGAAAGAATAAATGAAGAAGTTAACAATTTAAACTAGGCCTTTGGCTAAGTAGCACCTTTCATGCACTAACAGAAGATCTAGACATGAGCTCCAATGTTGATTAAGCCATCGCTTACTGAGGCCCATCAGAGAGTACCAGCTATCTGCAATGGCAAAGCAAGGAGAACATCGAATAATTATTTAAATTTAAAATACATTTACCTATCACACTTTCACACGTTTTGTGTTGCCTAGAGGTCTTCATTTTGAGGTTTTCATAAAGAAAAATGAAAAAACGGATGTACTAGAATAATGAGTGGCACAGACACATGAACGTCTCACATGTGGCAGATTGTAGCAGGAGGCTGAGGAAAGTACAGAAGTGGGGAATTAATCTCTAAGTTACACTGAAATCAAGTTTGAAAGAGCCTTGAAGGGCAAGAACATGCTAGTGGGAAGAGGGGGAGGATGCTGAAGATATTTAATACAAAATATACACCAATTATAGCTAGGCTTTAGAAAGGTGATTTTGGAAACAAACTAAAAAATCTAAGAATCACAGGGAAAAAAATTGTTAGGCAATTACTGATATAGTTCATATCAGAATCAAGTAGGGTCTAAAAGAAGGTTGTGGCCAAGACAAAGAAAGAGCAAAAAAATTTATTGTTCTGAATGCTGGAGTCATTCACTGCGATGCTGATTTAGGAGGCAGAAGAGGTTAAGAGAGCTGGGTGATGAACTGTCTGGTTACTAAACCTCTGGGTCATCTGTGTGAAAGATGTCTAACAAACAGCTAGAAATGCCAGCAAGGGTCCTGAAGAGGATTTGACCAGGAGGTAAAGGTGGAAGAGTTGTGAATATGGACAAGATGGTCAAAGAAGGTGATACACAAAGCAAAAATAAAATAAAATCAAGGACAGAATGAAGAAAACATACATTTAGGAGAGGAAGAACAGAAGAATATAACATTGTTATCAAAGAAATAGCAATAATGACACAGAAGCCAGATGTAAGGGACGCTTCAAGATAGAATGCCACATAGCATTTTAACTTGAAATAAGTCAGAAATAAAGATGGTATCTTTCATGTGCAAGTATGTTTAATTTTAACAAATAATTCTTAAAGTGAATTCTAAGAATCACAGTATAAATCTGACCCTTTGAACTTCATTTTTCACATGAGCTTGCTCACTCTGAAGCTAACTATAATTAAATGTACTTCTATGGTTTTAAAAATCTAACAATGACAACAGCACAAAGAAAAGAACTGATAGAAATTCATATGAAAATTAATTGTTACCATATGTATTGTCTAGGTGTACTTCAGTATTCTTAATGACCTATGACTCATTCAGTAATTATCTGCAGATCTTCAAAACTGGCAAAAATTAATCAAATCAAATAAAAAGGCATCTTTTATGTCAGAAATAAAATAGGGTCTAATTCCTATAAAAAAATAACAGGCTTATGATGAGTTATCATAGAAAAAAGTGTATGAGAAGGGACTAGAACTCTTCTTTGCCAAGTTAATATAATTTTCCCATTCTCACCATTAGAAATATATCCTATTTAAATTCCTTTTATTAAAAAAGTGGTCTCGCATTGAAATTAAGATCAATCTAACAATAGTCAGAGGGGAAGGGGGAGGGCACTGTGCAGGGAGGGGTTTTCAGGAACTGCCATAAAGGACACATGGACATAACCAAGGGAGAGGGTGGGAGCGGGGGAAGGAGGTGGGATTGGCTAGGGTTGGGGGGTGGGGGGAAAATGCAGACAACTGTAATTGAACAACAATAAAGTAATAAAATCTTTTAAAAATAAAATTTTCTGAACAGAGACCTAAGATCTCTAGAGAAAAGTAACTTACACATTAAAAATAAATTAGTTTACTGAAAGTATACAAAAAAAAAAGTGAGTGGTCTCTTCTCTTTAAATTCCTGAGTACTTAGAATACTTGATCCCAAACACAGTAGGAAGGAAGAGAATTTTTTAATGACTAATGATCTTTTCAGACAATTTTTGATGCCAAAGCAGTGCTTTTCACGTGATACCAAAAAGTTCCAGGTTTTCATGGACAGGCTTTAGGAGCCACCACAGAAAATAAAGGAAGACCCATTAGGTTCTCTCAGGACTTCTAGTACCACTCTTTAGGGGAATACAATTCATCACTACCCAGTTACTTACATCACAGCATGAATAGTAGTTTTCTAAAAAGTCATAAGTATCCATTTTAGGAGCCCAGATATGGAAGATGCCAAAATTCCTAAGAACCAAAATGCAGATGAAGAGGAAGTAGGTCTTGGTTCTGTCACACACCTCAAAAGCTGGCCCACCTAGGATTTGGACCTACAGAAGACCTTTAAATCTAGGGTTGCCAGATTTAGCAAATAAAAATATAGAATGCTCAGTTAAATAACAAATATTTTTTATTGTTGTTCAAGTTACAGTTTTCTCCATTTTCCCCTCACCATTCCCCCCACCCCACCCATCCAACAAATAAATTTTTAATGTAAGTATATTTAGTACAGTATATCCAATGTAATATTTGGGACATACTTATACTAAAAGATCTTTTTTATTATTTATCTAAAATTCAATTTATCTGGGAATCCTGTACCTTATTTGGCACCCCTACTCTGTAATACTTGGGCATGTGAATCTGCCATGGGAGGTAATTATACGATCCATAAATATCAAAATTTACCTTAAATATTTGAGTAATTAACTATCCAGAAAGTTCTATTTGGGGGTAAAGCTAACAGATCAACCTGGATGACAATTCAAAAGCTCAGCACAGGAATTTATCCCTGCAAATGCCCTATTATTACCCATTTGCTACTAACCTGTCTAATGTAGCCATGCCCCCATCCTAGTTACTGACTGAAATTTTAGTGATCTGCCTAGCATTGCCTTTTTCCAGGTCCCTCAGTTCCTAGGGATATCAGTATCCAACTTGGCCAGATGCAGATGGACTCCTAAGTCCTTTCACTAGTTATTGCTTAGATATAAACAGGACTCCTCAAAATCATGAACCAGAGTTTCTAATCTGTAAAGCTGGGGCCACTTAAGAAACCCAAGATTTATCACTACTCCAACCCTGAGACTGATCCTAACTATATTCAGGTAATTGTTAAAAACCTGAAAAGAAGCTCAACATAATCTACCTCAAGGCTGATCACTCTCTAGCATTGTACCCTTCTTGAATATTATCTTCTCAATGAAGATTCCCTAATTCTATTTAAAATTGCAAACATATCTCTCCCAGGACGTTCTATCCACTTCTCTATTTTTCTCTATAGAACTTATCACCATGTAAAATGCCAAATATTTCACAAATGTCTCTTGTTTAATTTCTGTCTCTCCTCACTAGAAGGTAAGCTCCACATAGGCAGTCTAATTTTGCCTATTTTGTTCAGTAACTAAAGCAGTGCCTGATAGAGGATAGAGCACTCAAAAATATGTTTTTGGAATGTTATACCCAACTTCTAGCAGCTGAATTACTAGAAGTTATTACTATCTTACTATTCTGTGTTAGGTCTGTGCCCTCATTTTTTACTCAATACCTCTGTAAATCCAGCACTTGGGTCCTAACTTACTTCCTTGCCAAAGATTTCACAAAAATATGAATCCTACCCTAGTCCTCAAAACTGCACAGACAGCTTGCTGATACTCGCCACCAATGTTCCTTGACCTGAACTTCCTGACTACTTAAACCTCCTTCTACTGTCAAAGTCAAATTCACTTGCTCACTTTTTTTCCTTCTTATACCCACTATAAAAATCAAGCCTCCTTGTCATTAAAAGACCAAAAGGGCTTATCTTATGGAAAAGATCATCATTCCTGCATGGTATAACATTGATAACATCTCCAACTTTCTCTTCTCTCAGGGTTCTTCTCTGTGTATACAGATCAGCAGGCTCTCTGTCCTTCTATGTCAGGAAATAGTGAATTAGTCAAACTTCTTGAACTTCACATGATTCACTACTTTCATACTAGAAAAAATAAACTAGCTTTAAAACATAGACATTTTCACAGAGCAATATATTGCACTTACATTTGTAGGGATGGTTAGTGTCTGAACAGCCTGTAGATAATCACCATTAGATGGTACAATTGTGTGATTCATTATAAGAAATGTATGTTTGGTCTTTGTTCTTGTTTTGAGCAGAGTTTTTAAATCCTCTGGAACTTCCTAAGTATTGAGAGTGATAAGGGTGTAATTTTCTTATGTCATTGAGGTCATTTTTGAAATTCCCCTAAGTCACCTGAAGATTGGAGCTTGTTTTCAGGGAAACTAACTCTGTGATTAGAGGGTTAGAACTTTCAGTCCTACCCTTTGACCTCTAGAGAGAAGAGAGGAGTTGAAGGCCAAATCAATGACCAGTGATTTAAACCATCACCCCATGTAATGAAGCCTTTATAGAAAGCCGAAAGGATGAGTTTCAGAAAGCTTTGGGGCTGGTGAATACATGGAGATTCAGGGAGAGTGAAGCACTCCAAAGCATTAAGTTCTTTGCCGTTTCTGCATACCTGGCCCTGTGCATCTCTTCCATCTGTCTGTTCCTGAGTTACATCCTTTATAAACTGGTGATCTAATAAGTACAATGTTTACATGAGTTTTGAGCCATTCTAGCAAATTAATCAAATCCAAAGAGGTGGTTGTAGGAATCTCTGATTTATAACAAGTCAATCAGAAGTATAGGTGACAGCCCAGTCTTGCAACTGACATTTGAAATGTGTATGTGTGTTGAAGGGACAGGGTGGAAACAGTCTTGTGACACGGAGCCCTTAACCTGTGGGATCTGATGCTGTCTCCAGGTAGATATGATATTGGTGGCATCCCAGGAGTCCAACAGAAGTCTCAACTTGATACTGGGGACCAGGCTCTTGTCATTACATAACACAAGAAAGAATAAGATAGCAAGATGGAAAGATTTAGTAATGCATAGTAAATTTATTAAAGCAAAAGAACATGCTCAAGAAGTGAAAGCAGAACTTTGAAGAACGACACACCCTGATGGGATCTGGGAGGAAGGTTTCTATTAATTACAGGCAAAGGGGAAGAGAAAGAGTGGTCTTTGGCTTCTGACACTGGTGGGGTGACTGCCAACACAGTTGGTCTTTGTCCCTCCTCTCCAGATAGTGATTTCTTTTATGGTCCTCCTGCAACTGTCATGGCATTTCGGGGAGGGTGGAATTGTCCTAAAACTTCAATGCAAATTTATTGTGAAAATGTGATAATGGTCCTGTTAGTCACTTTTAGGTCAGTACGGTTGGCAAATCTGGTTAAGATCAGTTTTTGTCTCAACTGCTGGAATTTGGAGAGGGGGAATCAGGGACTAGGTTGTCAATAAAAGCCACATCTGTGATGTTCCAGTCAGGATGGAAAAGGGAAGAGGTAGAGTTGAGACCTTTGTTCCCTATTCTAATTTTCCTGCCTCAGATAGTGTCAGAATTGAATTGAATTATAGGACACCCATCTAGTGTCCAGAGACTTTGTATGTGTGTGGGGAAACACCCCCCACCCTCCCCACATTAGAAATTGGGGCCACAATCTTCCTTAAGATGGTTAAAAGTGAAAATAATTATAGTATCATGTTTGACTTTCTCATCCTTCTGGATCTTTTATTTCTCAAGATCATTTTATTCAGAATTTCATATTGAATAATAGGATCTCTCTTGTTCTGTTTCTATATATTTATATACATGCTACTTGTATAGTATTTTTTAGGCAAAAAAATCTTATTATGGGTTTTCATGAGGTCCTTCAGTATCAGAAAGATCTTTGACTATGAGAGAAACTAAAAGAATTATATTGGGTCATTTTGTAAATTGAAATGTATTAAAATAAAACCAAATATATTCTAGAAAATCTATATTGAGACATGCTAGACATTTAGTAAGAAACATGTGCTTAATTTCTAGAAGTTGTAATACACAAATGTGGATGCAGTTTTTCCTGAATTATTAGTAATTTTGGAACCCACTCCACTCAGTTTCAACAATCAATCTCAAAATGCCCAAAGGCATAAATTTCAGAGAAACTAGAGTGTGAGGTTCATGAAAACAAACTTTTGTCATTTTGTTTATTTCAATATTCCCAGTGTCTATAAGAAAGTACTCATTCAAACAAAAAATACTTGTGGAACAGAATATTGCTCTTGGTAGATGGGCATATTTTTGTTACAGGTGATTTCAGATTTCCAAAGCTACAAAC
>VMDR010028313.1:0-13200 GCA_007922815.1 Macrotus californicus
AAAAAAAAAAAAAAAAAGAAGTGACTGTACTTGAGAAAACTTAGAAATAAGATTTTTAATGGGTCATGTTCTAAGTGTTACAATTAACAAAAATACTAAATTTACTTTTACTTGAATTAACAGTAAAAGTGTAAATCATATAGAATTAAAGTATTTGCTGAAAATTATTCAATTCTCTCCTCAACAAAAAATATCAATTCTTAAGCGATGCCTGTAGATTATTAAATCTGAAGGGATAAAGATGATTTTGAACTTACTAAGAGACTGGACTCATCATGTTTTTAAACTATGCTTCAACTTTACCATTCACGGACTCTCTCATGGGGGAAATTGGAACACAACCACTTCCTGACACACACACCTTCCTCCACCTGTCACCCCGAATGTGTCCAATTATTGTTGTGGCATTATCAAAGTCTACATCATTTGTCTTGGAACTGTGACCATGAACTCAACAGGTTTTCAGACCTGATCTGTTTTTAATCCGATTCTACATCCATCACCAGTACTTCGACTGCAGTTTCTCACTCCTGAACTCTGACTTTGCGGTGATGCGGTTTGGTACTATTGTTTCTGTTATTCTCATTACCAGAGATTACTGGACTAGGACTGTAGTGTTATATATAGAGCAGAGGGACACCTTTGGTATGCATGCACACACACACACACACACACATGCACATGGAGTACCAAACCACATCACACATACCTAGAACACCCCTCATTGGCCCGTTCACTCGGGTACAAACTGTAATCGGACTGGACAGTAACAGCTACCCCCACCGGGGTAAGCCAGCTGCCCGTGGAACGCTATCTCCAGGCCCAGGGGCCACACAGCTTGGTGCATATGGACACTCAGAAGCTGACCTAGAAAGAAACAACCGCCTTGCTGCATTTCACTGATCCTAAGATGCACATTTTTTGTCATATTTTAACATTTCTTAAAATAAAGTGTACCTATAATTGATGTCATGTTAGAGTGTAATTGGCAGTGGTTTTTGTTTCTTTCTTATGATACATAAAAGTAACAGCGCATCTAAGAACTGATGGCATCTTTGTGTTAACAGAACGCAGAGGCTCAGATCTGGAAAGGCAGCCTGAAGGGGGCGGGGGAACTGTCGGTGATTGGCAGGCAGAAAAGAGGTTTGGGTAATTGGGGCAGAAAATGGCAAAGGTGAACGAGTAGGAAGTTTCACAGTCAGGGACAGGGAATATTGTAGTTGAAATACTGTGTGTGCAAAGGTCACTTGTCCGTGATCATCACCCTCAAATATTTGACGGGCTGCCGTGTGGAAAGAGAACTCAGCAGTTGTGGGCAGCTCCTGGGGGCAGGATGATGAATGGCAAACGAGAGGAGTAAATGGTGCCGCTGTGGGCCCCCAAAAGTAAGGATTTCTTTTTTTTAATTTTAAACAAATCAGATGAACCTCCATGTGAGAAAGTGAGGCTTATTGAAAGGAGTCAGGAAGAGAGACATGTTGCTTTAAAAGGTATCTCTGCCTTGACTTTGAGATTTGACATAGCAACTTCTCTTCCAATTTTAAGTTCTAAAACTTTAAGAATTTATGCCCATTTGAGCCTCTTTGGGGAAATTATTTTGTGTAAATAATAAAAAAGAATAATGGATAAATGTGTAAGAAGAAGTTCATTGTACAGTAAGAAAAATTAAATCAATATTTATTTATTGGGACATGGTCAAGTAAGTACAGTGTGAGGAAATGCACAGGTGCTTAAAATGGCTGTTATGAAAACTATGTACCAGCAAGGAAAACTGCATGTGATAAAATATGGGATGAATAAATTACAACACAACATTACATCTTCACTGAGAGTATATAAAAATATGTCAGAATGTGGACAAGGACTAGTTATAAAGAAGTTAAAACGTGACTTTTTGACTGGCAGAATTCTGAGTTATCTTTTTCTTTTTTAATTTTTGATTCCTGTTATTATTGTGTTAGCTGGTTAAGCAAGCCCTGTTGTGGGGAGTTAGCTCTGCTCCTGCTCTGAGGGACACAAGCTGGGGCCTCTCCAGTATGGAAAATATGTATGTAAGCTCTTGATACGTCCTATCAAAACACATTTACACAGAATGATCTTCAGTTGGTTGGACCTAAATGTTCAATAAACAGACATGTTAGATATGTAGACAAGGGACCCCATAAAGAAATTACTTAGACAATAAGGGCATTGTGAACCAAAGGATTTGGGGGAATCTCTCAGTTTCTTCACTCAAAGAGCTCATCTAGTGGCAAAAACTAGACCATAAATGAATCAATGAAACTAGCATAATAAATCATACAATCTGGATAACCACAAAACAGGGTAGGGGCCCTGGGGTGGGAGAAGAGGGGAAGACAGGTAACCTGGCCTGTATGGAAGGCATCGAGACAAGCTGCACCACCAGGATAACTGCAAAAGTTGGTCATTTTAGCTAAATAATAAATGCTCTTTTTTTAATCAAATAAACCACTTTATATTAAAAAATGGTAATTGCCTGCCCCACTCAGCATCAAATCCCCAGTCCTATTCCCTAGATCCAACCTCTTTCAATTATTCTGCCTATTTTTCTTGGTAATTATCTCCCTATCTCTAAATAAGATGCCTATACTGTTATATCTTGTTTCATAAATTGAAGGCTTTATATATTGACTTATTATTATAGAATTAGGTTTTTACACCATTCTAAACATCTTAATTTAATTATATATCAAAAATTGGATTAATAAGAAGCAGTGTTTGTCTCATTATATATATATATATAATATATCACTAAAGCAATTAATACAGATTGCACATCCTTTCTCATAGAACTTACTGTTTTTCCTATACTTGTTAATCAACT
This sequence comes from Macrotus californicus, assembly GCA_007922815.1. Classification (NCBI taxonomy): domain Eukaryota; kingdom Metazoa; phylum Chordata; class Mammalia; order Chiroptera; family Phyllostomidae; genus Macrotus; species Macrotus californicus. The sequence continues at coordinate 2,846 of VMDR010028313.1, forward strand.
CTGTTTTTGTTTGTTCAATTTTTAAGTGAACAAATTACTACTTTATCATTATACTTTTTTCCCAACTACCTCAACAGACATTTCAAAATCTATCAGTAACTGGTGCAAATGTTCAACCACGGTTTCCAACACTGTCCATTTCTGCTTCATGCTTTCCTCCTTCTCCCCCAACTCATACTGCAGCCTCTCTCCCTTGGCCCTCAGCCCTGGTCTCCTACTCCGACCCAATCATCCCCAGGACTACTGTGCAGCTTTAATGCTGAGCCTCTTTCTCTCCACCCCCCTCTGCACCAGGTATTAAGTGCCCTGGGTTTTTAATCTCATCTCTTCCTCTTTCTTGACTGACTTGTTTTGTAAATTACATCCTTTAGCAGCTTGCTAAGCAAAGGTGTGTAGTAGTAATAAGTTTGAGCCTTTCATGTTAGAAAATGTCTATATACTACCTTATACCTGTAATTGATAATTCGGCTGAATATAGAATATTAGGTTGAATATAATTATCCCTCTGAATTTTGAAAATGTTGCTCTTGTGTTTCATCATCCAGCATTGCATTACTATGGTTAAGTTTGAAGCCATTGTGGATTCTGAATCTTCTCTCATTCTCTCTCTCTATCTCTCTCATTTTATTTTAAGTGTTCTAAAATTTCATAATCACATGCCTTAGTGTAGGGTCCTTTTGCACAGCAATCCCCAACCTTTTTGGCACCAGGGACAGGTTTCATGGAAGACAATTTTTTCCACAGATGGGGGTGGTAGGGATGGTTTCGGGATGATTCAAGTGCATTCCATTCAAGCTCACCTCCTGCTGTGCGGCCCTGTTCCTGACAGGCCTGGACTAGTACCAGTCCCAGTACCAGTCCGCAGGTCCACAGACCAGAAGTTGGGGACCCCCGCTTTGGCATTCAGTGTGCTGATCAATCAGAGAACCTGTGAATGTAAAAGTGTACATGTGTCAGTTAGGAGAGAGATTCCTACATTACTCTTTTGATAATTTCATCCTTTTCATTCTCTCTTTCTGAATCTCTTAACATAGAGACGTGGGAGTCCCTGGATTGAGCTTCTACTCTTCTTATCTTTTCTTCTTTTCTACCCATCATTTTCCCTTTTGTTAGGCAACAAAGTTATTTTGCAAAACTTATATGTGCTTTTAAATTTCTTTAGGGTGAGGAGTGAAATAAAATCATTATTCTCCCCCTCCCCAAGAGCTCTTTATCATTCTGATATTTTCTTTTCCCAAGTATCCTATTGGTATTCCATAGATGGAACAAATATTCTGGTTGTTCAGAAAATATTAGTTGCAAGTTTTTTGTGAAGTTCTCCTCTGTTGCCAGCATTGTCTCTCTTTTCCTGAGTTCCTTTTCTTTCAACCAAGCACTAACCAGGCCGGACCCTGCTTAGCTTCCGAGATCAGAGGAGATCGGGCACATTCAGGGTGGTGTGGCCAGAGACTCACTGAGTTCCTTTTCATTGTTGTCTTCTCTTGGTTTGTTTCCTTCACTGGTTGGTTGGGTTTTTGGCTTCGTATCTCTTTCATGTGGAACGCCTCTTTAAATAACTAGTTTTTCTGGATTGTCCATTTGTTCTTTAAAGAGTAAAGCACGAAATGTTCTATCTGACATACTGTGAACTTGGGCAGAGACTGACTGCTGGGTTTTACTTGGGGTGATAAAAGGGCACTCTATCCTTGTTGAAAGGGAGCTCCATATGTCTGTCTCCGGAACTCTTTTCTCTGGACCTACTTCATTTCTCTATAAAATAACCTTCCAATCTGCTGCCACAGAGGTTTGGGGGAAAAGACACATACGTGCTTGGGTGCTGGCCTTCTAGGCAAAAGAGGAAGGGTCCTGAGGGTGTCACCGGGTCTCCTGTTGTGTACGTTATTCTTAATCCTCTCTGGGAACCCAGTGCCACCCTCCCTTGTTCTCCCAAGATCTTGGTGTCCCTGAAACCAGAATTTTGCAAGTTTAATTCTCCAAAGGTAAGGATAAACACCCTCTGGTTGCAAAGGATTAGGGAGGGACCTAGGGGTCTGCTGGTCACTCAGCTTTAGCCTGTGCCCCTTGAACTTCCACTGTTCCTGGTGCTCTTTCTGCAGAGCAACTCAGAGGCTCCAAGGGCAAATCATCTGCAGGCATTTAAGTGGGATCTTTCTCCACTGTGCTGTGTTGTTTGCCATGCCTGCATCTGTTTCCTATCTTCAGCAAAGCGGTTGAACCCCTCCACTCATTATTGTCTCTTCTGCTATTCTTGTCCCTGCAGATCAGTCTCTTTACTCTTCTGCCTCCATTTCAAGGGTTTGGCGGGGGTGGGGGTGTGTAGAAGAGATAAACCTGTGTCAGCAATGTATTACGAATTAACCAGAAGCCTCATATCAATTTTAAAGAAACAATGGGTTTAGTCAAGGGAGGAAAATAGAGCATTCTAGGCAGAGTGCTACACAACGGTCTTCGAGCAGACATCAAAAATAATCTGCCCATGCATAAGACTTCTTGCCTGCTCCAGAAAAGGCATCGAAGTAGCACAGCACTTAATTTTCAAGCTCAAGATCTGGAAGGATACAGACTTCATCCCTCGTCTCTCACTTAGTAGTTATGCATCTATCAGAAAACTTTAACCACTTTGGACCTCTATTTCCTCATCTGTCACATGTAGAAAATAACTAGACCTACCTCAGAACTTACTAAGCCATTTAAATGAGGAAATGCTTTATGAAGAGTTTAGCACTATAGCCAGCAAAACAGTAAGCACCAAATAAGTGTAAACTATCATCATCATCGTCGTCATCACCTATCTACACAAATATACAATAATAGGAAAAATCCCACTAAAAAGATTGGCAATAATAATTTAGATGAGCAGAAAAGAAATCTATATGAAGAGTCAGCTATGGAGTTATGAAAGCTTTACATTGGATTCTGTTTCCTGACTGAAACTGTAGTTATTTCAACAATGAAACTAAATACGAGTATTTGTGTAAGGTGCTGCTTTAGACCCTATCGCACAGGTACGTGTTACATGGCAGCGATTTTGTTATCATTGTTATTCCATGTGATAAGAGTAGGACAAGTAAGGCACCTTGAAAGTTCAGAAATGGCGAGTTGAGATTAAATTGCAAGGGTTTAAAAACTGACCTAGAGGTACACGCTCATATTCCACTCCATCCACTATAAAAATGAGGTGCCCGTCACTTTCTCCCACAGGGGTTCTTGTACTTATCTTAAGCATCTCATTGTCTGTTTGTCTCTTCCCCACGAGAGACCGTGGCTGTTAGTGGGAGGGACGCAGTGGGTCTCATTCTCCTCTATGTCCCTGGCACCTGAGTATCTAGTATACACAATGGTTTTTGATAATAAATGAAAGCTGCTTAAATTCTCTAAATAAATAATTTTAAAAGCAAATGAGGTAGTGGGGAGAACAGAAAATAACTGGTTTAGCATGCCTTTCATTTCATGTTCAAAGCCTCACAAGCCTCAGAATAGTTCATGCTCAGCCTTTTATTTGTTTTTTAACAAAGTTTCTTGTTCATAAACTAGTCAGATCGAGCAGCACTGAACAAACAACCCAAACTGACTCCAAGTCTTTTCACAAATCTCCACGGCTGGCCAATTCCACAGGAGCCCGCCCAGCAGAGCCGACTCCCCGCTTTGCAGAAGGGTTGGTAGCAGAGTGTTACGGGAAAAGCCTGCAGGAATAGCTGTGTTTCTGTTTACCACATGCATCCATCCTGCTCTTCTTATTAGCGAGACGTTTTGTCACAGATTATTAAAATGAAACGATGCCTGTTAAGACAAATGGAAAAAAGATGCTCTCTGTAATGTCTTCAATTTTACTCTTTGTAGACCCGCCAAACTGCAGGATTCTAAAATGTTTCCTGTCACCGAAGGGCATGATTGACGTTTTCTGCATAATACCCAGGGTCGAGAAACATCCTATGATGAAACCTCATATTTGAATGGTACATTTATATTTCTCAAAGCGCTTTCAAGTGTTTATGTCATTTGATTCTACTTAATAATCCAGTGAGAATAAGTCCATTCTTGCCATGGAAAAACAAAGACTTGGCAAGGTTTAGGTGACTAAAATCAAAGTCACAGAAAAGGTTGAGAGCACACGGCCTGGCAGAAAGTAGCTGGAGGAGCAGCAGCCTGGGAAGGAGGCCTGGTCCCGTTCCTGGCCGTGCGTCTAAAAAGCTATGTAGCCTTGAGTATGTCACCTAATCATTCTGAGAACCAGCTTCCTTATTTGCAAAATGAGAAGGTTACTAAGAAACCGCCTGGTTCCAAAACTCAAATTATAGAATTCTACCCAGGTTTTCTGAGTGTTTTTTTTTTTCTTTTTACAGTTCAGCACGAGGGATTAAACCTCTTCCATCTTCGCATCTTTGCTTCTCAATTTTCAGTTGCTTACTTTGAAAAACAACAAACTAATACAAATAGATTGAGTGACTATTACTTGCCAGGCACTGCACTAACAAGTAACAATACTAAGGTGAAGAAACCCGGTGCCTGCCCTCGAGGGGCTTCCTGCCTGAAGGAGGCACATGAGGAGCTACAAAGCTGTGCCACGGCTGCAGTCATGGAGAGATGCTGTACAAGATGCCCAGGGAGCATGGAAAACAAACAAGCTCAAGTCTGGCCTCTTTAAGAAGTCTTGACTCCTGTTAATGTTCAGACACAAGACATTGTGGAGACAGGTGATAGCAGGTACACAATCCACTAGCCACAATGCGTCCAGAGAACGGCCAGTCCTTCTGTAGTAGGGACAGGGCTGAAAGAGAAGTGCAAACACAAGAGAAAAGGCTGGAGAAGTGGGCTAGTTTCCAATCATGAATGACCCCTCTTGTTGACATGGGTTTTGACTTGTTAGTCTTGTTTTATTTACTTAGGTTCTGCCTTGCTCTCAAAAGAATTTGAAGTCATTTGTTTACATGAGAACAACAACAATCTAGACTGGCTGAAATAATAAAGGAATGTACTGGGCTCAGGGAAGGAGTAGATTAGAGACCAGTTAGACTTTAGAACCCAGAGACTATAGCTCAGTTTCTCTGTAGTTTTGTGATCGTTGCTTCCTCTGAGTATTTACTTCCCTCCAACATCCAGTGGTTTCCTACTTGGAGACAGAAAATATCTGACTTAGAGCTGTAAGAAACTTTCTCTCTTGCCTCTCTGGCCTGAGCTGGGCCATGTGCCCATTCATGAGTCAGTCCTTGAGTCCAGGGACCTGCCAGGCCCTGACTGTCTTATGCCTGGATCCTGAACAGTATCCATGCCAGTATTGATGGATTTATCAGAGGACATGGCTCACAACCACCTCTGGAGCTGAGGACAGAGCCATCCTCCCTGAACTGTGATGGTACGGGGTGCATCAGTAAATAAACACTGGGATAGTTTTCAAAGGGTGAAGGGAAAAATGGATATGGGAGCTATAAACAGTAATGTCCACTGAATTTAGAATGTGTTAAAAAATGAGACAAGATATCGTATAATATAATGGTTTTATTATATTATATAATATAAAAATATTATGATAGTATTATCTTACGGTGTATATAATAATATATACTATATAACAATACATGATATTATATTGTATATAAAAATAAAGGTCAAGGGATAATAAAGGTAAAATGGTAATATAAGAACAATGGGAAAATTGCTAGATAGACTCCAAATAGGAAAAGTCACAAATATTAAAGACAAAATGGTAATTTAGCTTTGAGCTTCCTAGCAGCCAAAGCAAAGGAGGAAAAATGGTCAGTTGAAAGAGTCAAAGTATACTATGGAAGAGCGAAGCTCTTGCTAGTCCAGAGTCCTCAGAGAAAATATCTTCCTTGGGGATCTCCATAAAAGGATGATTAAATAATATTATAGAACTGTCCATTGCATGCCTACGTAACAGCAAGTTTGAAGACGACTGTCAACCCCAGCACAAGTTTAATCTAGGCTGCCCTGAGATACTTAGTCTAACCCAAGTCAACTCCCCAGGGCCTTGTGTTAACCCAGCGGTAGAAGATGGACTGATCATAGCTGGGCTTCCCAACTCGGACAAAATGGGCATCAGGAGATGCACCATTCTGGCTGGCCTGCTTTACTAGTGGTAAACGATGTAAAGTATTAATTATATGTCTAAGCCAACACGAATGTATGCAGAATAGAGCATAAAATGCCTATGTGATTTGAAAGGGAGAGCATGAAACCTCAAAGAAAGGAAAGGCCCATGCCCTCCTGCCCTAGGGGTTTGTCCGGGGGAGAGGTCTGGAAACACTTTCCCTTGCATTCCCTCCTCTGGCCAACTTGTAGTCACCCTTATAGCTCCTTGTAGTTCCCTAGTCATGCCCCTCTTCACATTTTGTTGTGGTTCTTTGTTTGCTATCTGTCTTCCCTGATAGGGAGTAAGGGGCTGGCTACCCTGATGCTTCCATTCCTGGCAGTATCGGGTCTGGTATGAGGAACCAACAAATTAATAAGTTAACTAACTAAAGATGTCTGGCTGTTGTGGATTGAATTGTGTCCCCAAGAAATTCATATGTTGAAGTCCCAACCCCCAGGAATAAGAGCCTCCTTCCACGTACATACCTCTCTCCGAGATCCTATTTGACAGATTCACACAGACCACATTGCTTATTTTTTTACATTGACCCTTTCTTTTTCTTTTGTTTTTTGTACTTTATTAAATTTATTGGGGTAGCATTGGTTAATAGGATCATTTAGGTTTCAAGTGTGCACTTCTATGACACAAGGTCTTTAGGTCACACTGTGTGCTCACCTTGTTTATAGATGGGCTCTGACATTAACTAGCTGTATGAATCGGGCCCAGGTGATTAACTCTTCTCAGTCCCTTTGTCTTCAGAAATGATACGTTGTACCTAAATCAAAAACCAAAGTAATGCACACAGACACTCCTCATATGGTCTGCCATATAACGGGACTCCAAACACAGAGTCTCCTTGCTCTCTTGCTCTCCTTATAATGGAATACATATTTTCCCACAGAAGGAGTAAGTAGGCCTCTAATATTTTACAACTTTAGTGTATCTTTTTCCTTTAATATTATAATCTGGCAGCCTTCTACAATAGGCAGAAAATCAAGGAGATGTTTAAGTGACAAGATGACAAAGAAGTGGCATTTTCTTTTGGAAAGAATTAATTGTTTTTGAACTAAACATCCACATTAGTATCTTACAATTTTTCATTAAAAAGCCATCCCGGTCCACCGAGTTCACTTATGAACTTTGGCTGAGGTTTACACTTAGAACAAATGGTTTTAATTTCTTTATACACTACCAAATCAACCAAGTCGTGTGTGTAAACTCAACCTCCATACCTTGCAAATGTGCTTTTTTTCTTCGTGCCTTACTTGATGTGATTTTCATTGTTTAATTTTCTTTTTCTGTATTGCTTCTCAGTAGCTGAGTGCTCCTTAAACTAAGCAAAGACCAAAAAAAGAACACTCTTAATAATGGGTCTGAGGTCACTTAATCTCAGTGATCTTTGGCTTTCCAGAGATTAAAGCCAAATTTAAACCAGAGTGCTTTTTCAGAACTAGCAATAAAGAGATTATTTCTTCTAAAGTTCACTTGCCATGGAAGAATATAGAAAATTCAGTACTGTGATTTACTCCAAGTCCTAAAAACTTTTGTAAGAATCCCAAAACTCCAGGTTAAAATTCTGTTTCACTTAATATGACCCAGTATTAATAATTAGTCAACAAAGATGAACATGCTGTAAAGATTAAAGAATTTTACTAAGCAACCTAAGTGTCCATCAGTAAATGAGTGGATAAAAAAACTGTGGTACATTTACACAATGGAATTCTACGCAGCAGAGAGAAAGAAGGAGCTCCTACCCTCCAGGACAGCATGGATGGAACTGGAGAGCATTATGCTGAGTGAAATAAGCCAGGTGGTGAAAGACAAATACCATGTGATTTCACCTATAAGTGGAACCTAATGAACAAAACAAATAAGAAAGCAAAATATAACCAGAAGCATTGAAATAAAGAACAAACTGACAATAACCAGAAGGGAAGAGGGGGGAAACAAATAATAGGGGAAAATAGGGGAAGGTCCACCAAGGAACATGTATAAAGGACACATGGACAAAGTCAAAGGGGGTTGGGTTCAAGGGTGGGAGGCAAGGATGGGTGGGGTAAAAACGGAGACAACTGTACTTGAACAACAATAAAAGAAAAAAGAACTTTACTAATAAATACTTAGCATTGTCTATGGAGAATTCAGGTATCTGTCACACATTTGGAATTCAGGTGTAAATTATAAAGTGTTCAACAAATTTAAAAGATAAGAGACAGCAAGCCAACCAGGCGGGGACATTTAGGGCAGGGTGAAGTGATCGTTGACATCCCTACAACAAACTTCGAGGTAAGCAGGAAAACCACAAAAATTGGCCACAAGCTTATAAATCCTCAGCATTCATTTTTTTTTTTTTTTTGTACAAGCACGGAGCATTAAATATACCAGAGGCTGCAGGACATTACTATAACATAACCCAGTAGAAAAAAGCAGGGCAGCTGCTTCTTCTGCCTCAAGGCACAGGGGTCAGGAGCCACACACTCCGAAGAACCCTGATTAGCCAGTCACTTGGGAATAGTCATTTCATCTCTCAAAGCCAGTCTTTATCTTCAAAATGAAAATAATTCTGGTGCTGCCTGTTGCACATGGTCGTCGTGGGCATCAAAAGTAAAAGCGATATGGAGCCACTGACTTGATTTTGCACCTTGGTCTGACCTTTCTCTTCTCCTGGCTCCCAGGACCCCACACTGCCCTGTTCCCCGCTAGTTTGGGGGCTAGTTCTGCTCAGTCTTCTGTCTTGGTTTCGCTCTCTGATCTCTAAATTTTGGAGTACCCTACAGTTCAGTCCTCACTATTTTTCTCTTCAGTCTTTCCCTAGGTTATCTCAAAGTTTTTTGTAGGATTCATTTTGCTCATTATTCCCACAATGATTTCTCTAGACCTGATCTCCTTTCAGACTCCAGACTTGTAAACCCATCTGAAAATTTGAATTCCCACTTGCTGTGTAGTAGGCATCTCAAACTTTATATGGCCAAACTAGACCTCTTGATTCTTCTCTATTTTAATCTAATCTTCTCTATTTTAATCAATACCATTCACTCAGTTGCTAAAGCCAAAAACCCATAGAAATTATTTTGTGTCTTCTTTTCCTCTCTTCCCTCACATCTAATCCATCAGCAGAACCTATCAACACCCCCTCTGAAACAGGCCTCAGATCTATCTACTGGCCCCCAGGCTGCCTCACAGCCATGCTGTTCTCAAAATCATGCTGTACCACAATTGAGCTGTTCTGCACTGAATAAAGTTTATTTTTCACCACAACTCCCCCCCAAAAATATCTGTCTACTTCTTTCTTCTTTCATCACCATTTGTCTTGGCCATGCCACCATCTTTGCTCATCTGAATGTCCACAATCAACTCCCAACTGGTTGCCCTAGTTACCTATTGGCCTAGGCAATCTTTTTCTTTACATTTATTATAACCTTTATATAAATTTAATGGCATTTAAACAATGCATATATAAAAGATACCATTTTTATTTTTTAAAGATTTATTTATTTATTTGTTTATTTGTTTCTTTATTTGTTTTGTGGGGGGAGGAAGAGAAAAAGAGAGGAAGAGAAACATAGATGTGTGAGAGATACATCAATCTATTGCCTCTCGTATACCCCCAACTGGGGACCTGGCCCACAACCCAGGCATGTGCCCTGACTGGGAATTGATCCAACGACCTTTCAGTTCACAGGTCAGAGCTCAAGCCACTGAGTCCCACAAGCCAGGGATGGACAAGGACAACAGGGTCGGGACTGTCTGTGGGAGTGGAGTGGTGGGGGGGTGGGCAGGGAAGAGCAATGGGAGAAAATTGAGACAACTATAATAGAACAACAATAAAAAAAATTCCTTCTTTTTAAAGGAAATAAATAAATAAAAGATAGCATTTTAATATAAAAATCACCAAAGAATAAAAATACATATTTGTGTAAAAAGTCAAAATTCAGCAAAGACCTAGAAGGTTACACACAAAGTCTAGGATACATTTAACTTCATAGAAAAATAGGGGAGGAATGAAGAAGAAAACGGACTTGACTTTTGTACATAGTATTTCCTTATTTTATTAAAAACAAGAACTATAAGTGAACATGTCAGTATATTATAATGTCAATTCTTGGGTTAGATACTTGAATATTATTTTCTGTAATTTTTTTCTAATTTCCTCAAAATAAAAAGAAAAACAGAGAAGGGAAGATAAAGAGCAAAAAAATAACTAAAAAGGAAAAATATCCCTGAGACAAAGACTGAATTTTTTTTATTGTTGTTCTATTATAGT
>VMDR010028314.1:0-13200 GCA_007922815.1 Macrotus californicus
AAAAAAAAAAAAAAAGCATGAATCCTGCTAAAAGTGGAATGAACTTATCAATAGCATGGAACAGAGCTCTGAGACCTGGTTAAGAAGGTCCTGGGCTAAGTCCAGCCTCAAGGCCAGACTCCCCAACTTATGTTTTTCTTATGGAAATACAAAGACTGTCAAACAGATGCATATTAGACAGTGATTCTTTACTGCCAAAAAATAACCTAAGTTCTTTTCATTGTCTTTGAAAGCATCCCAAGATGGGTCAATGTTTTAGTACTTTCATTGAAATGTTTCATCATCTGAATTCTGGTTTCTTTCTTAGGAAGTCACAAAAACGATAGTATAATCTGGTGCAAGGTTGTCAAACTCATTTTCATGGGGGGCCACATCAGCCTCGCAGTTGCCTTCAAAGGGCCGAATGTAATTTTAGGACTGTATAAATGTAACTTCTCCTTGACTGTTAAGGAGTTGAAATTACATTTGTGCATCAGGAACTCTACTTAGTCTTTACAGATAGCATTTTTAATACTGATAACAACAAAGACTTAGGATTCTTGTCTGAGAGATGAAGAAACTGAGGTTTACAGAGGTAATATAATAATGTGGCTTGCTTGAGGTGACGTAGCGGTAGAGCAATGGAGGTGGTTTTCAAACCCACAGCTTTCTGCCTCTGAAATCTATGCTCTGTCTACCACAGCTCCTACTTGAGTGGGCCCTAGAACAACAATTTTACAAATAGCCCCATTTTACAAACTCAGAACCACTACCCATCTCTGAAAACAAAGAAAAACGTTCCCCAACACAGAACCCATACTTTTAAAGATTTTTCCTGTCTGCCTATCTATCTAGCTACCTAGCTATTTACCTCTCTATATCTTCCTATAACACACTATTAAGACATCAAAAATGCCCACATTTAGTTTATCACATGTAGTTTACAAGAAATAAGAAACTTGATATTTTATTTCATATATGCAGTTGAAGGTGCTTCAGTAGACCACCTGAAACACTCAAAATCTCTCTTATTTATTCAACAGACATGGTTGAGCTTACTTTGCACCAGACACAATACAAAGCCCTGGGGATAGAAAAGAAAGAGATGAGGAACCCATGACATAAAGTGGAAAGTTCTTTTTTGGAAAAAAAAAAAACCCACTGTGGGCCCTTAAGGACTTAGAAAGAATTCTAGGGTGAGAGTCACAGGCCTGGGGCTCACTGCGAGCTGCAGAGCTAGGCAAGGAGTGGGGCCAGGGGTGAAGGGCTTAGGGGAAGGGAAGATAACGTGTAGGGAGAGCAGAGGGTAAGAAGAGAGAGTTGCTATGGTAAGCTGACCACCCAGCTGGACTGACTGGCTGTCCCCAGATGGCTGTTTGTACAAGATGAACATGCGTATCCTAAGTCAGGTGCTGCTTGCATTGGAAGTGCTGCCTGGGATACAATGTCAATCTTGGATAAAGTTTTGCATTGTATGTCATTTTTGACAGTTCCTGCTGTTAAGACCTAGCTAAAGTAGGTTCAATTATTTATAGACCCAGACTCTTTGCCAAAAATGACCACTTATTGAAGCAGTTGATGGCTAGAGCTGCCTAGCTTTTTTGGCTCACCACCAACAGGAACTATTTTCATAACTATTAGTATTAAATTGAGTTACTGCCATTAGCACTTTTAGATTGCCCGAGAAAGCACAGTAAACCAACTTATTTTAAATTACCTTTTAAAAAAATTTTCTTTCTTTCATTGTGCAAATTAATTTCATGGCATAAAGAGGATGAGAAAATTCAATAATGGCTGTGTCTATTTCAAGTAGAGAAAGCAAGAATTTTACTCTTGGTGCTAAAAAAGATTTTCACTATCAGAAAAGGCAATTTGTAGCTCTAAAGTACTTCAAACTTAGCCAAATCCTTGTCTATCCATTTTAAATGTTCCAACACTGCAGACAGGATGGAGGCTCAGTAAATTTCCATCACATTTATAATCCAGGTGGATTTCAAAGGCAGGATAAACTGTATTTAGGGATTAGTTCCCTGACGATTAAAGGGAAGTCACTGCTGCAGTGCAGACTGCGTCACGCCCATGGGCAGTGGGGACAGTTCACACAGTGCCAAGGATAGGAGGAGGCACAAAAACTGTCAGACAAAAGCACCAAGAACATTTACAGAGGGAAAATGAAATTATGTTAAAAAATTTACTCCTTCTAGCAATGTAATTTGATGTACATCGTTAATTTCTACTTAACAATCTTGTACTCACAAATCCAGAGTGATGTGTGCCTTGCAAATCATGCTGATACCAAATCTCTGAATTTACTCAAAGTTCAGAAAACAGTGCACTGCTTTCAACCAAGAGTCATTATTTTGCATTTAAAGAGCTGAGACTTATGACTAAAAAAAAAGGTAACATTTAATTACAAGAAAATCAATTAGAAGAAAGCAGTAAATCTCTTCCCCTGTGTATTAAACAAAAGTTATACCACCGTTAAACCACCAGGAGAGTAGCCTTCAGTTTCTATTGATTTCTTTAATAAAAGGCTGATATGCATTAGTTCCCGACTAGTCAGGTGGTTGGATTCTATTTACTTTAAAAGATTGAATTTTCATCAGAGATTTACATGAGCATAAAGAGTCACCCAGGCCGGAAAGGAAAAGCAGCCAGCCCCTGCTTTACCCCTCCCACCCTCATTTCCTGCCCCCAGAGACAGGGTCAACTTTTACGCTCTTTCTTTGGTTCACCTTCTTCCTTGTGGTGCTGTGTTGCTGTTTCAGTTTTAGGGATTATTTATTGACTTCCCACCAGGTAAAATGAAGAGTTTAACTCTTTCCATATACCCCCTCCCTGCCCAGCACCTTGTTTTCCCATTCCCAATGTATTTATATCAAAAATTTTGGTTAGATTAACATCCAGTGCTTCTATTATTATGATTATATAAATGCTATTCATAGCTGAGCTACGTCTCATTTTTGGTATTATTGCTTTCTCTTTCCTGCACAACTTTTTCTTTTCACGGAGTTAATAATCAACATGTTTTGTTGTTGGTTTAGTTTTTCACTTAGCACAAATTCATCCTCACAGTGTCCCCTAACTGTCAAAATCTCTCAGTGTATTGAAACATATTGGACTTATCACTTTCACTTTCTTGGAGGTATCTCTCCTGAAATCTTCTCATTTTTTCTAATCTGAACTGATTGGTCCCTAGGCCTGTGCCCAGCTATCATCCTGGGGTCTCCCTTTACCATTTTCCTAGGGATTTTTTTTAACAGCCCAGTAAGTCTTCCTATGTACCAGACACTATCCTAAGTGCTTTTGCATACGTTTGGAATATTTAAGGAATACTACTTAAACAAATGAGGAGAAATAAAGCAACTACCAATCCCCCCAAAAATTGCAAAAAATACAAATAGGCAATTCTAGAAGAGTAAATCACAACATATAAAAAGACATTTAAACTTACTCGAAAACAGGGAAAGGTAACGTGAAACCACAAGCTAAAAACTTCTACAGGAGCAGATGAGGACGCGGAGTCCCAGGACTCCTTTTATGCTGTGATTGACAGCTCTGGGAAACAGCTCAGTAATGTCACTCTTAGATATAATATATACCTTACAGACTCTCAACATATACATAATGATACCAGGTAAAAGAATGTACATAGTCCATTATTTTTAACAGCAATAAATCAGAAAGACCCTAACGAACATCAATAAAGAATAGATGTATAAATTGTGGTATTACAGTAGTGAAAATAATGAAGTAGAATTAATGCAGTATGGATGATAACAAAGATTCTCTTTTTCATCAAATTCTGGTCAGTCTCTTTCCAATTAGACCCTGACTTTTGGGCTTCCAAAAGTTTGCCTCTGCATTGTCCAATGTTAGCAAGAATAAGGCCACATAAGCTTGATCCAAATTCCCTACCCTCAGTATCTGATTGAGTTCATCCACTGGCCTGCCTTCAGCAAGAATCCTTCTAGGTTGATTTAGTCAGAATTTTCCCTCACTCTCTTAGCAATTTTTCATCCACTGATCTCCACCAAATTGGAGGATCTATACTACCTGATTTTAAGACTTGACTATAAAATATAAAGCTAGAGAGTAATTAAGAAAATATGGTAACAGGGAAAGGATGGACACATAGATCAATGGAACAAAACAGACCCACACATCTGTGGTCAGTTGATTTTCAGCAGCGGTCCAAGTAATTCAGTGGAGAAAGGAGAGAGTTTCAGCAAATGGTGCTGAAACAACTGAGCCTCCCCCTGCAAAACAATAAGCCTCACCCCACACCTTGCACCATATGAAAAATGAACTGAAAATGAAGCATAAATGTAAAATCTAGAAATATTACATTCCTAGAAGAAAGCATAGGAGATTTTTCCTTTATCAAAATGGGAGAAAATGTTTAGAAAGCATATATCTGATGCTGAACTTGTATCTAGAATATATAAAGAACATTCAAAACTCATTAAAAATAAAGCAAATAACTCAATGCAAAAAATGGGCAAAAGAACTGAAGAGACATTTCACTAAAGATACACATGAAAAAATGTTCAACATCATTGGGAACTAGGGACAATGCAAATAAAAATGATATGCCACTACACAGCAATTAGAATGGCAAGAAACTGACAATACCAAGTACTAGAAAAGAGGCAGAGCAACGGGAACTCTCATTCATTGCTGACAGGCATGCAGAATCGTACTGCCACTTAGGCAGTTTCACCATATAATGTAAAAATGCCACTCCTAGGTACTTAACCAAGTGAAACAAAAACTTGCGTTCATTTAAAAGTCTGTGTACAAATGTTCATAGCAGCATTATTCATGATTGCCCCAAATTGGAAACCTTCCAAATACCTACTTGTGAATGGATGAACAAACTTTCATACATCCACAAAACAGGCCACTTACTAACTTGGCAATAAAAAGGAACAAACTATTAGTACATACAACATACGTGATTCTCAGATACATTATATTAAGTGAAAGAAGCCAGACTCAAAAGACTACACACTGTGTGATTCCATTTACATGACATTCTGGACAAGGCAAATCAGTAAGTACAGAGATCAGATGGGCAAGGGCCGGTGGGCTGGGAGGGACTTGACCACCAAGTGCCATGAGGGAGGCTCGGAGGGGAGAGAACAGTTCTCTGTCCGTTGTGGTGACAGTTACATAACTCCATGTATCTGTGAGACTCACAGCACTATAACACCAAACAGGGTGACTTTTACTGTATGTAAAATGGACCTTAATAAGATGAAAGTGTATACTTTAAAAATGTCACTCAGATGTGTGCAGAATGTGAGGAGGAAGAAAGAGTGGAAGAGGGAACTTCATTGGGAGGCTACTTAATATTCCAGTGCAAGGTGTTGGTGATGATTTGGATGCTGACAATGAGAACTGCAGACAGGAAGGTGGATGCAAGATATATTTGTAAGACTGTATCAAAAGGACACGTAACTGATGATGGATTAGATGTGGAGGGTGAAGGAGAAATACCAGGGCTGACCTCCAGGTTCCGGGGTAAAAGAAGGTGCTCTAAATTCTAGTACAGAATTTCTTGTGATTCCTGGAATGCTCTGTCATGCCCCTGCACCTTTCACAAGGGCTGCCCTCTTGGTGGAACAATTCCTTTATTTGATTTACTCCCACTCCCCCTTCAAGAGTCAGCTCGTAACCACCAGTCTGGGTTGTAAGCTTCTCCTCTGTGCTCGTATGTCACCTTGTGAGCATTCCTACCACGACAGTGTACCGCAGTTGTCAGTTTCTTCATCTGCCTCTTTTACCATGGAAACCATTTTAAGGAAATGGTGATTTATGTGGAAGGAACTACTATTAACACGTAACCAGGACTTTTCAATCCCAATAACAGATTATTATAATACATTTAGAATTATATTTATGAAGTCCACACTAGTATAAACACCTCTACGATGCAAATAATAATCGGTAGTGCAATGACCAAAATTTTTCATAATTATCTATCATAGCGAAAGCCAGTGCGCTTCAGTAAGAATAGCTCTGGACTAAGGACTGGAAGGTCTTGGTGCAAACGGGGCTCTGGGGTGACCCTCAGCAAGTTATTTTACCTCTCTGTTTCCCTGCATATAAATTAGAGTGTACATTAACAATAAAATGGGAATTTGAAGATTAAATGAATTTACACAAAGAAAATGATCAGCACAGGACTTGACATATGCTATTCCGTGTTGTGTATTGGTTTGATATCATTTTAAATCAAAGGAACGTTTGCTGATCTAAATAGATCTCTGAAGACTGGAGCATCAGCTCCTGCCCCTGTAAAGGCAACTCATACACCAGCAGTGGCCTGAGGAGACCACCTGCTGTGCCAGCACCAGAGCGGCTGCTCTCTAGCACGGGTGCCATAGCAACAAGGGGCTTTTGCTTTTGTGCTGGTGGCTGGCAGGGTGCTCCAGGCTGGTTGCGCAGTCTCTCGAGGAAGAGGTACACCTCAACTAAATTTGACTTTATTTCTTTCACTTCTCCTTGCCTGAACACTAGTGTGGTTAACTGACTATTGGTTTGAAGTATATTATTTCTTTATTGGCTTATTAAAAGACATTATTCTGTATGCTATTGGCTTATGGAATTCCTACAGTGAACATGTGTTAAATAAATTGCTGGCAAAGAAAGCTCAGTCCTGAGCATTATTTATAGCCCCCACAACACATGTAGTAACAAATATAAATTGATTTTTGAGAGGATTAGTAAGTGAATCAGTCGCCTAAAATCTCGGGCCTTTCATCACAAGAATTTAAGCCAGCAGTTTTCACCTTTTCCATCTCATGGCACACATAAACTAACTATTAAAATTCTGGGGCACACCAAAAACATATATGATTTTTTTGCTAACATGACAAAAAAATAGGTGGAGTTTTGATTCATTCATATAGGGTGGCTGTTGTCATTGTTTTATTTGACAACCTAAGGGAAAAGAGGTCAGTGGCATACCAGTTGAAAATTGCTGGTTTAAGACAAAAGCCAGACCCCATTTTCCGTGTCTAATATTCTAGTGATCTTTAAGTCTCCTTGACAACATGTTCTACGTGCAGTTGTTGTACAGACTGGAGTGCAAGTGAAGATGTGTTGTAACCGCAACGGCCACGACTGCACAGTGTGAGAAGGTGAATGAGAACTTTCTGAGTACATACAAGTGTTTAAAACTCTTAGACCCGTTGTAATTATTTACGTTTATAGATACACAGTGATAATTATAAATTAAATATCCCTACCGAAAGCAAACTACCTTTAACTACCTTGGCCGATCAGGAACTGGTAAGTGTCTTACCTTTCGGGTAGATATCTTTTAGAGGGACTTCTCCCGGTGGCAAAATCCGGACGATCTGACTAGTATCTATGAGAGTCACACAATTGCTCTGTTTTGGAGCTCCAGTCTTCTTCTTTCCTCCATAGAATGCTGTATCAGTGACCCTTGACTTATGCAAAGATGATGGCCTTTTCCAGGAATAAACTTCACTGGGTGACTGAAAATGAAATAAAGAGATTAAAGCCCTGAAGTGTTATTCACCACATTCTCCACAATTTTCATAGTGCAGCCCTATATGCAGATACCAGTGGCAACTTCCTTTTTACAAATAAAAGAAAATAAAATTATTCTTTAAACTTTTTGAATTTGGTACAGGAGATAGCTGCTTCACCAATAATCATAATTTTCAGACAAGCATGAATATACAACACATTTTTTATCTTGAAATAAATTATAACTAAAAGGATGGAATATAACAATATAGATCATTTAAAAATAAAACAAACACCTAATGCATCCACTGTCTGGCATAAGGAATAGAACAGTAACAGTATTTTCTCAATTAAAGTGTAGTTGATATACTACACATCACATTAGATTCAGGTGTGCTACACAGTGACTCAACACCTATATACCTTCCAAGATGATCACCATGATAAGTCTACTTATCATAAGGCACTGATAGCCCACACTGGGCTATGCTCACGCATGGACACCCTCTTCACCTTATTTGGGCTCCCACAAAGCACATCAAACTTCTCCTTCATGGGAACACACCATCTTCATTCTGTCTGGACTTGATTCCCATCACCAGTGTTTACCCCTCCCCCACCACAGATGTTCCTTCCACTTGCTCAGGTTCTGACCTCCTACATCTCACACTGGGACACTGTCCATTTTTGAAATAATGGATTATTGGTTTTCTTACTCTTGAATTCTGAGAAATCTTTATATATTTCTGATACAAGTCCTTTGTTAAAAATGTGATTTGCCAATATTTTCTCCCAGTCTACAGACAGTCTTTTCCTTCTCTTAATAGTGTCTTTTACAGAGACCTTAAGTTTTTAGTTTTGATGAAATTTAACTTATCAGTTTTTTTCATGGATCATGCCTAAAATGCCTGGTACAATGTTTAATAGAAATGGTGACAGTGGGTAACCCTGTCATATTCTTGATATTAAAAGGGATGCTTTCAATGTTTTCACTATCGAGTATGATATGTGCTGATATTTGGTATTAGGTTAAGAAAGTTTTAATAAGTTTATAAAAATTTAGATGCTTCTGAAAATGCCTAAAAATATGATTGTTATCCTAAAATGCCGAAAGTCTGTCTAATCGACTCTAATCCATCAAATAAAAATTCATTGAACATCTTCTCTGTGGTGGGTATCATACTAAATATGGAGGACCTTTTAAGTTAACAAGTTCACTAGTCCTACAGGCTATAAAGAACTTACACAGGGTTAGTACAAACAGTGCCTTATATTCAGTTTTTACTTTCTAAACTTTTTATAGCAACACTATACTTCTATACTAATTTCTTCAATCAGAAGACCAATTTTTAAAATAGTTCTACCCTCAGAAAAATAGGTCCAGTATTCACTGATAGCAGCAAGCATTGTGGAAAGCATATTTAGTATCTCTTTCATTCAATCAAGGCTGCTTGTAGAAACTGTATTTCAACAACATGTTTCATTTTCAGTTATATATTACCATAGCAAACGCTTTTTACTTGATAATTAGGAAGACATATGGCAAAGTCCTAAGCCATATATTATCCACTGGGTTTTGGATTTCAAAAGTCTTTTACCCTGAAGTACTCGTCATTCATTAATTATATTAACATTTTGAGGTATGTGAGATTGGTATACAATCAAGTAGAGCTCATAATTTTATCTTCAAATGACTTTATCATCCCACCTAAAATCCACAAAGGAAATTATGAAAATTAAATGTTTAATCAAAATACATGGAGCTACATGTAAGGTTATTAGATGGTGACTTGGACTGAAGTGACCCTTCTGTTTTACTTGTGCACATTACCATCGGGGGAAGACGGTGCCTGGTTTCACCTGAAATCAACTACAAACAACCTTTTCTTTACAGATAATAATAAATAAGAGCAGAAGGGTCAATCTAAAAGCAAATTAAGTTGAGATCAACAGCATTTACAGTATGATCTGGGTGCTACAATGAGATGATAAATCAGAGCAAAACTCAATAGAAAGTGAATTGATGTTTATCAATGCTGAAAATTTTAATCTACAATAATGAGATCCTGACATATTTCACTTTTAAAAATTCTAGAAGATATTTTTTTATTAGTCTCAAATTGTTCCTCTTGACAGGTTACATGAACACACATTAAGACAACATGGTATGAAATCACTGTCAGTAGGTTAGGATGTGCCTGTGAATACCCATGCACGGATGGTACTGGTTCTCCCTTACTAAATCATGTAACTACATCACACTTTACAGGGTAATTGTTAAAAAGCCATGAAAACATGTAGGTGCAACACATTTTTAATGATTGATTTGGAAAGAAGAATGTTGATCTGAAATGTTCATCAGAAAATCATTGCATTTTTAATTATCTCCTCAAATAGATCTATATCAAATAGGACAAATTAAGAGGAAGATACATTAATATTAAATAATTTTTAAAAAACTGGTGCTTACCATGAGATCTGGGAAACCAACAACGACTGTAGCATAACTGTTCTCATCTGAGAGAATTCGGTTAGGAGAGGCGATCTTTTGTCCCACAGCTGAACTCAGATTTTCAGATGATAACTGATCACTTGAAATTTTATGAGGTAGGCTGAAATCTGTTTCTGAATAGTGTCAGAGAAACATTAGATACCATATGCCCCTAAAATGCTCCTTGAATTAATTATTACAAAGTTTCATTCTAACTCAAACAGAAAGCACATGTTGAAAAAGAAAACATTTTAAATTACATTCATGGCCTTTCATTTGAGAAAACTCAGTTTTTTATAAGCAAGGCATATTCACAAAGTAATTTCAAGTATTTATAGAATTTGAAATTTTATTAACAATAAATATTATCATTAATAGAACCCTGCAGAAAAGATGTAAAACTGACCTAATCCATGTGGGCAATGGTATGTGTTAGATTTTATTCGTAAGTACTATTCATTTCCCCCAAATTCTTATGAATTAGAAATCCTGGTGGTGTATGTAAAAAGAAAAAATACTATCCTAAATTAGACTTGGAACTTAAATGCATATAAAAACTCTTAGTTGTCAGTTAAAAAAATTGAAAGATATAACTTAAAAGACAGTAGATTCTAATTTACTACTTCTAGTGTAGTGACTAAGTTTTCTCTTGGTGTAAGTTTAACATACGCTAATATTATTGCTGTCCAGTGATTCTGGAGGACAGTAAGTACATAAGCATGCACCCCGAGAGCCACACACACGGAGAACACAGTGCTTACCTCGCGAAACTCCAAACCCTGTGCTGGGTGGCTCCTCATTCAACACATACAACTGGCAAACTCCACTCTCTTCAGATTCGATGTGTGCAGGCTTAGTTAAAAGGTATTTCCTGTAAACAAAACAAACATCTAAGTGAAAGTTTTTCTTTTCTCAATAATCGTGCAGCCAGACTAGAAAAATACAGTCATCTCCCCAAGCTGCTTTTTTTATATTTTGAGAATAATTTGCAGTTCCAGAGTTTCATTGTTATTCTCAACATCGTGTCGAAAGAGCAGTACATAATCACAATACGGTAATAACTGTGAACCAAAAACCCAACACTTTGTATAAGAGGAAGGGCTGTAACAAAAAAAAGAAAAAGAAAAAATAACTGTACTGAGACACACTCTTATCATGGAGCCTCCTATTGCTGTGACTGATGAGCCAGGAAGGGGGAGCCCGACCTCTGGCTGTGACCGGCTGAGGAACAGGAGCCTTCACCACTGTCATCTCCTTGGCCTACTAATTTGCAGGATTTCTGAGATGGCGATGTAGAAATAGCCAGAAAGCTTTTGCAGCAGGCTACCTCTGCTTGTCAGCAGAGCCGCGGGGAAAGTCTGCATTTAGCTAGTGGATAAAACGCATGAAGGAGGGGGACTCAAAATTTATTGGGCACCCTATTTATGCCAAGAGCACATAATGTCCCTTTCATCAAGGAGTGTACATACAGTCCAATGGAGGAAGCACCACAAACATAACATAACCAAGTAAGAGCACACAAGATAAAATGAAGACGGAACTTCTAAGAAGTGATTCTGTGGTCACTAAAAAGCAACAGCTCTGTGATGCAGACTGTGGCCCTTTGAAGATAAACTGAAAATCTACTTTGAAGTATCTTTAGTTTGGCAAGAATGTGGTGAGTTCTCAATGTGCTAATAGGAAAAATCCCACAGAAATATGGATCATACATAAAAGTTATTATGTTTTTACTGTTAATTTCAATGTGATCCTCTGAAATACTTCTCTGATTACTCTGTGAAGTCACATTTAATTTATTTTAATTTTCTCTCCCCACTTCTTTTAACTTTCACCTAGAGAGATGCTGCCAAATTCAGAAAAAGACAGACACAGGATGACAGAACCATAAGGATGCTGGATAACATGGCATGAGGTACTATGTAGATCTACCCACTGATTTGTTTTGCTCTCCACCAGAAGCCATTTGTCCTCTGCTACAAGAAAAACTGTCCTCAGGCTGATGGGAAGTGAGATGGTATGAGTTCGCCCTTCTAGCACATCCAGCACGGTCAGGTTGTTCCTGAAAAAAGAGAAGAAAACTTATCTGAGAGGAAGTGGTGAGGACAGTAGTTGAATAACCATGGCACAATCATTTCATGACATATATGCAACCCTAAAAAGAATATTTTTAAGACTAGGTAATAATGGAAAAATGCTGACTGAGCAAACATACACAAAAGTATGTTACGCAAGGGTAGGCACAGGAAACAATGGAAAGTGACAGCCGCCATGTTAGTGATGGCTGAAGTACGGGAGATGAGCACTGTCTGTTCTCACGTCTAGTTTTCAATGTTTACAGTGCGAGATGAGTGGTGTTTTTAACAAAACATTTATAATCTGGTGACATTAGTTTAATAATAAACAAATATATTTAAAATAGGAAATAGAATGGGCAAAATAAGGACCACAGTTTAAATCTTTTACAACCAAGAGCTCACCCTTTTTCCTTGTAGAATACTAGCCAGTTTTTATGTGAAAATTCTTTACACATTTTATAAGTTTCCTAAAGACAAAACAAAACAAAAAATTCACATTAAATACGTCAGATCATCCTGTCTCTTTAGCTGCCTTGCCTTAAATAAAATTCCTCAACACGTACAAAGTAACTCTCAGAGAAGCTACCTCTGTATCTGCGCCAAGACTTGTGGTAAAATAGACCAAATACAATGTATTTCAAAGTTTACTGTGAATTATGTACTAACGCACCTTTAGAATTGTTAAAAATAACACCCAATTCTGGTTAGAAATGAACATACTATCTGATGATTCACTGTGGAATTTATGCCATAACATAAATAAATAAGAAATACTTTGCTTCTTAGATTTGGATATATTTATGACATTTTAAAAATCTTTTTTTTCATGGTCTTTTAAGACCTAACTATGCTATCCTGTAGAGCAAAGGACAAGCCTTATTATATATCCATTACCTTTTTCTGAATAGCAGAATAAATTCTCTTGGGTTGATCTAAAATGTTTATTTACCAGTTTAGTTTAATTAATAACTAAAAACATTTATTTATCTAGTAGGTGCAATCAGGTGTTGTACTCCGGGGTGTATCGTATAAATCCAAAACATAAAGTGGTATCTGGAATACAGATATAAATGTTGCTATATAAATACGAAAGTGACTGCATGACTAAAAATTTGTTGCAAATATCATACTCAAATAGCTCAAAATGTTCTG
>VMDR010028315.1:0-13200 GCA_007922815.1 Macrotus californicus
GAATGTTGGTGTACCTGAAGTTGTCCCAGAGGCTCCTTGTATTATCCTCTTTTTTCTTTTGCTGTTCTGATTGGCTGTGTTTTGCTTCTTCGTATTCTAAATCACTGATTTGAGTCTCAGCTTCACCTACTCTACTGTTGAATCCCTGTAAATTACTCTTCATTTCAGTTAGTGTATCCTTCATTTATGACTGATTCTTTCTTGTGATTTCCATGTCCTTTTTATGCTGTTGAAGTTCTCACTAAGTTCATTCACTCTTCCGCTAAGTTCATTGAACATCCTTATAACCAGTGTTATGAACTTTGCATCTAGCATATGGCTGTTCTCCATTTTTAGTTCTTTTTCTGGAGTTTTGTTCTATTCTTTCATTTGGGACATGTTTCTTTGTCCTCACTTTGGCTGCTTCCCTGTGTTTGTTTCTATGTATTAGGCAGAGCTTCTATGTCTCCTAGTCTTGGCAGAGTGACCTTATGTTGTAGGTGACTTTATGTAGTAGGTGTCCTCCAGGGCCCAGTGGTGCAGCCTCCCTGGTCACCTGAGCTGGGCTTTCCATTGGCGCTCCCCATGTGGACTGTGTGCACCCTCCTATTGTAGTTGTCTTGATTGTTGTTAGCATGTTGATGGGAAGAGGCTTTCCTCCAGGCCAGTTGGCTTTGAGGACTTTCTGCAACCACCACAGAGGACATACTGTGCAGGGGACAACCCCATAGAGCAAGACTCACTTCAGCAGAGCTCTGTTGTCCACTGAATCCACCTCTTGAGTATGTCACTTGAGGTGGTTGGGTGGTGCTTTGGCATGGTCTTAAGCTGCCCACCAGGTCCACCAGCTCTGGAGCCTTCCAGGAGGTACAGGCCAAGGTCAGCTGTTGCCTGTGCCCTGCCGGGGCCACTTGGCATGAGCTACAAAGCAATCTGAATATAGTTACTACTTGTGCTGGGCTCGAAGGTACCCAGGGAAGGTCAAGCTACAAACCAAAGCTGACTGCCACTAGTGCCGAGGGCCATTTACCAAGAGGTCTGGGCACACCAAGGCCAGATGCTCCTTGTTTGAGAGATTTTAGGAAAGTTGGCAGCATAAGCCAAGACTTGGGAAGTTTCTTTTTTAAACCACTGTATTTTTCCCCTGTCTAACTTTTGAGCCTTTGAATAATGGGAATCTGGGCTAAGGAAGCTGTTCTATTATTGATGATTTTCAGTATCCCCTTTTCTTTTTAGGAGAAATGACCTATTTTTCCTCTAAATTTTATATCACATAAAATTTCCTTAAAGAAAACTATAAAGTAGAATGACTTGGCTTAATCAGAAAGTAGGACAGCCAGAATACTACCCACTCAGCCATCTCTCCTTGCCAGCATTTATGAGACCTCCAAGGCACTTGGGCATTCTAAGTAGTTTTACAACCACTTGTTTAAGTTGTAAATCCATACCTCCATGATATGCAGGAATCTGTCTTCAGAAGGTGGGTGTGTGGCCTGCAAAATCCGCCATATATGTTGAGTCTCATCTAGTGATACTTCCAAGAGATCTCCAACCATCATGAGTTCTTCCAGCTGGGCTTTAGCTCCAGATGACAACTCCAATACTGGAGGTTCCAAACTTCGGGGTACCAAAGGGCTCTTCCGAGGTTGTTTCCTTGGGGTACTTGAACCTTTCCAAAAAAACATTAAGACAAAATAAAACTGAACACTATGGCAACAATGTAAAGTTTCCTAAGTAAATATTTTAGAAAAAATGGTTCTTCCTCTCCCAATACTTTGGACATCTTGGTTGACTGCATCAATATGAAAGTGAAAATGAAATTAAAAACAAATACAGAATAAAAAGATCTAGAATTCTAACGCCCAGTCTAAAAAAATTGGTTTAGAGTAAAAAACTGGTTATTATTTCTTTATCCTGTGACTGGAGGGGAAGAGGAATAGAAAAGAATCTCTTAACCCATGTTCTCTTCCTTTTAGAGGATACCAATTGATTAAACATATACCTGCCCTACATAAATAAGTGGTTATTTTTCTGATGAACAGACAACGCAACTGACCCTTGAACAGGTGGGTTTAAATCGTACATGTCAGGGTCTACATATGGGTAGAATACTGCATGTCCACTTAAATGTAGATTTTTAAAACCCACATATAAGAGAACCCACCATGCAGTTCAAATCTGCTTCTTTAGAGGGTCAACTGTATTTTTGATCTGAGATTGGGAATCCATGTATACAGAGTGCTGACGTAAGTTATATGCTAACTTTTCAAATGCACAGTGAGTCAGGGCCCCTAACCACCACACTGTTCTAAGATCAATTTTAATATGCTGTCCTGTAAAATTCTGAATTTTACTATGAAGAGATGAATACACTGCATTTTCCAGAGGTGTAACCTAAAGCAGTGTAACTTATTTCACTGGGGAAAAAGAAAGTGAACATAACAAAGACACTATGTACCAAGGAAAGAAAGAACTTTCTGCAAAGCTTTCTGAAACTAGAATTAATATTCTTCAAAAGCAGCAAGTTCTTCAATAATGATAATGAACAAAAGGCGGCTGTATGACTCCTTATCAGGGATTTTATAAAAATGAGAGATCGGCCCTGGCTAGGTGGTTCAGTTGGTTGGAGTGTCCTCCCATGCACCAACGCTGCAAGTTCGATTCCCAGTCAGGGCACACACTTAGGTTGTGGGCTCGATCCTCGGTTGGGGTGCATACGGGAGGCAACTGACCAATGTTTCTCTCTCCCCCCCACCCTTCTTCTCTCTCTAAAATCAATAAAACATATCCTTGGGTGAGGATTAAAAAAAAAGGGAGTTGGGACTAGATGGTCTCTAAAGTTTTTCTAATTGGGATCCAATAATTCTATATAAGTTTTCAGATTATCACCTAATGACAGAAAATGCAAACAGGGACTGGATTCTCCTAACCAAAATTGCACTTTGAGATTCTACTAGTATTTCATGGCAAAGATATGTATTTAAGAGGGATTCATAGTCTTGATTTAAAAAATGTCTTTTTTCTCACTGGTTTCAGACTTATCTTCTCCACATTGCTGTAAAGAGTAATACCTTGAGAACAACTCTTAGAAGCAGAAGAATAAGCATGTTCTGCGCAGAAGGAAGGTGCTGTCCACATGTGAGTGACCACCTCCTCAGATTTAATGGGAATCTCTTCATCACAAAAAAGATTGGGTTCCAGACTACTGGAGGACTTCACACTGGCTGTGTCCTGAAGAAGAAACAAAGAGAGGTATTCAGAATTAGAACCACTTAACTTACCATATGACAAAGATCTAAATGCAAACTTTCAAGTTAAAACTTCTAATATAACATACTGAAAATATAACTTTAAAATTAAAGACATGATATTAAATAAGATAGAAAATGTCCATTGGGGAAGTGTGTGTGTGTGTGTGGGGGGCAGTAATGACCACAATTTCAAACAAAAGGGAAAGAGTAAAGCTCAAAAATAATCCACAGAGATAATAAAGTACAAGAAAATTACTATTAAGTAATTTACCTTCTATAGTTTATAACTCATAAAACCGCCTATACCCACAAGTTAAGGAACTCTAACCCTTTGAAAAAAAAATAAACTTAGGAGAGGAAGAAAGGTTTAAATGTGACATCTTAAGAACACAAATCACTTAATCCTCTCTAAAGGTTTTGAAACCTAGAAGCTTACCAGTGGCTCTTAATACAGTGAAGAGGCTGCCTGACAATATTCAGATTATATAATTCTGACACCTCTGATTAGGTCTCAGGTGATTCTTCTCTGTGGTCAATTTCCATAAACTCACATGCACAGTTTTAATGTCAAGAGTAGAATCAGAAAGACAGAAATCAAAGGTATTTTAATTTTAATAAAATGAACTAGCCAAATGAACAGGGTAGAGCAAAAGTAGGTTTACAGTTGTTCATATGGAAATTCAATAATTAATAATGATATAAGAATAAACTGTGGTTGGCCTACTCACAACTGTAAACCTACTTTTGCCATACTCTGTACATTAAAGGCTAGAAAGGCAATAGGTAACACCAAGATAATTGCAAGAAAGAGTTGTCATCCCTGGGGCTTAAGGTAACAAAGGAAGAAGTGGCATTATTGAAACTTAAAAACACAGAGGAGGCACCCTGAAGAGTTGGATCCAGATCTCTGAGGAAGAAATCCTGACCAGTTAGTTCTAAAGAAACATGATGTGGCTGTTTTCTAGGGTGCGAAAAAATTTAGAAACTAGAAACAGTGGTTGCTGTCAGGGTAAAAAATAAAAAAGCATGCAGTTCAGATGACAGGAATGGAAAATACAATGGGAAAGACCAAGTCCCTTCTGACTGTCCAGAACATTTAATTTTCTCTAGTGTCCTCTACTGGCAGAGGGGAAGCAGCCAGCAAAGAACAAATGTGTACTGCAGGGGTTGGCACACTACAACCTATGGACCAAATCCAGCTGGCAGGCTGTTTTTTTGTATAAAGTGTGAGCAAATAATAATTTTCAAATTTTTAAAGAATTATTTTAAAAAATAAAAGGATATGTAATAGAGAACGTATGTGACTTTCAAAGCCTAAAAAATTTATGATACACTATTATTACATATTAATATACATTATTATATATAATAACATGCATTATATATTGCATATATAATGTATATTGATATACTTATTACTGTACAGAAAAAGTTTAAAGCCCCTGGTGTAGAGTTCCTCCCTTAGCAACACAAAGAAGATGACAAAAGAGTGGCGTAAAAGAAGGGAGACAAAAGCTTAATGACTAATGTAACACCCGATTTTCCCTGCACAGTGCATGGGAGGAAAACATATTATCATGATACTATCCTTAATTAAAGAGGATATTTAAAAAGCTTTATAACAGGATTCTGAAAGACAATGCTACTCACTGAAAATTTAGGAAGAGCAGTTCATCACTTTCTGCCCTATTCAAGAATTTAAGTTTTATTAAAAAGCAACAGATAGTACAGTAGTACTATACTTCTCTACTTTAATTCCCAGATGCTGGTTCTCACTGACCGGAACTGGAATTATCTTTTCTGACCTTGACTCTACTCATTTCATTATAACTCTAACAGAAAACTTTGTTAGGCTTTTAAAATGGAAAGGATAGTGATCAGAAGATAATGAAGGAGAGTAGTAAGAAAAAGAAATTTTTTTAAAAATTATTTTTCCAAGTGAAGTACGAAATGTGAAGAGGTACAATACTGAAACATTTTAAAAAATTTCAATTAGCCCTGGCTGGTGTAGCTCAGTGGATTGAGCACGGGCCTGTGAAGCAAAGGGTCACCAGTTCAGTTCCCAGTCAACACACATGCCTGAGTTACAGGCTGGGTCCCCAGTGGGGGACACATGAGAGGCAACCACACATTGATATTTCTCTCCCTCTCTTTCCCCCTCCCTTCTCTCTAAAAGTAAGTAAATAAAACCTTTACAAAAAAAATAAAAAATAAAAATAAAAATTTCAATTAACCCAAAAGAAGGCCAGCAAAGAGCAACAGAGGAATGACAACAACAAAAAAACTCCAGCTTAATAAAAAATAAATAGCAAGATGGTCAACTTAAACCAAACCACGTCAACCATTACAATACATTAAATTTAAATGGACATGCCCTGGCTGGTGTGGCTCAGTGGTTGAGTGCTCGCCTGCGAATCAAAGGGTCACTGGTTCAATTACCAGTCTAGGGCACATGCCTGGGTTGCTGGTCAGGTCCCCAGTGCAGGGCACGCAAGAGACAACCACACATTGATGTTTCTCTCCTGCTCTTTCCCTCTCCCTTCCCCTCTCTAAAAAAAAAAAAAAAAAATTAACAAAGTAAATAAAATCTTTAAAATATTTTTCTAAATAAATAGATAAATGAATGCAAATGGACTAAACACCTTCAATGAAAAGACAGATCATAATATTACTTAAAAAATACACACAAAAAACTCAACTATATGTATATATGTAGAACACAGAGAAGAAAGGACCCTACTTACCATATATTATCTCAAGACACACATATTAAATACAAAGACACAGACAGGTTGAAAGTAAAAGGCTGATAAACAGCAAGCTCAAACAAATTACTCTTCCTAAGGAGGAAGTTCCACTGATGGCAAATATGCAAGAAAGATGGAAGGATCTCTGAGTAAAAAATGTGTTTTATAAACATGGAAGCATAGGTAAACATGGCTCGCCTCCTTCCACAACCACAGCAAAAATTACAACTAAACTACAACACAATGTCAAAAAATCAAGCTGTATGGAAGCCCAACAACCAAGGAATTAAAGAAGTTACATTCATCCAGATGGATAGGAGAGGCAAAGACACAGAGATGCATGGAGATGTGGAACAGGCGGTCCCACACCCACATATGGTAGATAAATGTCAGGAGGGATACCTCCAGAGCAAGGGAGCCCAGCCCCACAACCAGACCACCCAGCCCAGGGTTCCAGTGCCAGGAAGAGAAGTCCCCATAATTTCTGGCAGTAAAAATCAGTGGTGGTTAGGGTTGCGGAGTGAACTGTGGGATTCTCAGGCATCTCCTCTTAAAGGGCCCGCAACAGAGTTAGGTCTTATGTAGACTCACTCCTTCTGGGATCTAGCACTGGGGCAGCAGCTACAAGGGCACCAGTGGCATATGGGGAGAAACTAGTGTCTGCCATCAGAGTGAGTGCTAGGGGACAGCCTCCTCCTGGACAAAACTCCAGAGGCCAGGCAGCAGCCATTGACCCTTTCTGAGCACTCCCTCCCAAAGAGCCTCAGAGTGACAACACCGTATCGGAGACTCCATCAACATGGTTCTAACAGGCTGCCATACCCTGGCAATTACCTAAGGCTCCTCCCATCCAACTTACCAGTGTGCTTTTCTATAATAAGCCACACTATTAAGAAAGGAGTCAAAGCAGCTCTACCTAATACAGAGAAACAAACACAGGGAGGCTGCCAAAATGAGCAAAGAAATACTGCCCAAATGAAAGAATAGAATGAAACTACAGAAAAAGAACTAAACAAAATGGAGATAAGCAATCTATTAGATGCAGAGTTCAAAACATTGGTTATTATACAGATGCTCAAGGAACTCACTTGGTACTTCATCAGCATAAAAAAGACCCAAGCAGAAATAAAGGTCACACTAAGTGAAATAAAGAAAAATATACAAGAAACCAACAGTGAAGTGGGTGAAGCCAAGAATCAAATCAATGATTTGGAAAATAAGGAAGAAAAACATTCAATCAGAAAAGCAAGAAGCAAAAAGAATTAAAAAATAAATAAAAACAAGAATACGCTAAGGAGCCTCTAGGACAACTTCAAATGTACCAATATTTGAATCACAGGGGTGCCAGAAGAGAAAGAGCAAGAAATTGAAAACTTACTTGAAAAATGATTAATGAAAACTTCCCTAATTTGGTGAAGGAAATAGACATACAGGTCCAGGAAACACTCAGAGTTCCAAACAAGATGGTCCCAAAGAGGATCACACCAAGACACATCATAATTAAAATGCCAAAGGTTAAAGATAAAGAATCTTAAAAGCAGCAAGAGAAATGCAAACAGTAACTTACAAAGGTGTACCCATAAGACTGTCAGCTGATTTCTCAAAAGAAATTTTAAAGGCAAGAAGGGACTGGCAAGAAGTATTCAAAGTCATCAAAAGCAAGGACCTACATCCAAGATGACTCTATCCAGCAAAGCTATCATTTAGAATGGAAGGGCAGATAAAGTGCTTACCAGACAAGGTAAAGCTAAAGGAGTTCACCATCACCAAGCCCTTATTATATGAAATGTTAGAGGAACTTATTTAAGAAAAAGAAGACCAAATCTATGAACAGTAAAATGACAATAAATTCACAACTGTCAACAATTGAATCTAAAAAACAAATTAAGCAAACAAGCAGAACAGAAACAGAATCATAGATATGGAGATCATTTGGAGGGTAACCAGCTGGGAGGGGAAAGGAGGAGAATGAGGGAAAAGATGCAGGAAGTAAGTACAAACTGGTAGGTACAGAGAGGCGGAGTAGCCAAAGAACTTATATGCTTGACCCAAGGACATGGACTAAGGGGTGTATTGCTGGAGGAAATGGGGGGCACTGGGTTGAATAGGGCAAAGTGGGAAAAATTGGGACAACTATAATAGCATAATCAAGAAAATATATTAAACAAAAAAGAAAGAACGTGTTTTATATATAGATCTATCACTCCATTGTATCTAGTATTAGGTCAGACTAAAGTCTAAGACAAAATCTACTCTATTTCCACTAAAGCTCAAGCCACCCAAGTATTAATAAGGATGAGAAGAAAAAAAATAAAAGAATCTAAGTGCTTAACTTGCCTCTCTCTAAAAGAAGCAATTACTGGGATACAAAAAAAGGAACTTTCTGGGAGATAATAACTACTACTGTTTTAAACCCTCCCTTCTGATGTATAATTCTGTACATACATGCATTCACAAAATATAAACTATAATATGAATAAACAGTTTGAGTAAAAGTAAACAATATGCCTTGAAAGGAAATAATCATATGAATATGTGAAGGAAGGTTATCTCAGACACAATCACAAAAGATCTATGACAGACTGCTTCATTAAAAGTGTTTTCTTAAGTAATAATTTTCTTTTTTTAATCCTTACCCAAGGATATGCTGATTTTAGAGAGAGGGAGGGGGAAAGGGAGAGATATATCCATGTGAGAGAAACATCAATTGGTTGCCTCCTGTATGCACCTGACAAGGACTGAACCCACAACCCAGGCATGTACCCTGACCAAG
Source organism: Macrotus californicus (assembly GCA_007922815.1). Taxonomy (NCBI): domain Eukaryota; kingdom Metazoa; phylum Chordata; class Mammalia; order Chiroptera; family Phyllostomidae; genus Macrotus; species Macrotus californicus. The sequence continues at coordinate 8,751 of VMDR010028315.1, forward strand.
AATCAAACCAGCAACCTTTGGTTTTATGGGAGGATGCTCTAACCAACTGAACCACACACCCACCAGGGCAGTAATAATTTTCTTGAATTGCTGCTCAGAGTATTTTAATTCTGTTCACAGAATATTACATGCAAAATGAAGTACACAATGCAAAGCAAAAACCATCTGTTTTAAACATTTAAATGCTAGGGTAATTTCAAGATCAAATGACTGATTTTATTTTTCTATATAATTACATACTCTTCTTCCTAAACCACTAGGGGGCTCTCCCTCTAGTAAAGATACTAAATTCAGACTATCTTAAGGATGATTCATGGTCACAATCAGGGGAAATCATACAAACGGAAAAATCACCAAGCCAATTGCAATAAATTCGCAAATAAAATTTTCATCACAATAAGTGCTTGCTTGCTCTATGGGAAAATACTTAACAATGTAATTTTTTTAAATGCAAAGATATCTATAGCAAGGTAACTTTTATATTGAATTAACTTAAGCCTTACACCATTCTTCCATTCTTCTAAGCTATCAACACACTGCTAACACTATAAAATCCATACTTTTATGTTTCTACCCTGACAATAACACTGACTGAAGAAGAAACGTAGGGTGAGACTTCCATATAAATTTTACAAAAAAAGGACTACTCCACACAAACATACCAAAACACAGTTTTGATCCCTAACCCTGAAATCATGTAATATTTGTGGTTTTGTTTTTATAAGTTACCAATCTGCTTCCAAGCAAAGCCCTTCCTGTTTGACAATTCTATAGTAGTTGTTGATTATTAATATGCTTGGAAGATAATCCAAATATCGGAGGCCTCTAGGCTATGGCAAACAGGCAATTCTAATATTAGCTAAATAATTTATATGTGGCATGGGCTGCATGTCCTCTCAGCTGCTCCTAGTCATCCTATACAACAAAGATGGTCATTAACTTCAGGGCAACAAGGTGCACAGAACATTGTTTTAACAGAAAAATTCAGTTTCAACTTTTCTCAAGTCTTTATTTCAAATGACTAAAAGTTCCCCCATTAAAACATCCCCTGTATCCATTTGTATCTTGAGAAAAAATATTTTCCAGCAGATAATTTACAAGCATCTATAATGGTTGGTTTTAACTTCATATGCTGGGAATTTAATGCTGATGACATTCAGGCTCTAAGAATGAGCTTACCTATCTGATTTGTATGCTGAAAAGACACAGAAAAGATAGTTAAGGGGTATGGAAAAGATTGTACCCTAGTTTTCTCATATGTAAGAGCACAAACTCCCCGGTTACAGGAACAGATTCTAAACAGATCAATGAATAATAACATTATTAGGTAAAAGACAAGGACTTGGGCCTGACATGAATTAACAATAAAAGGCCAGTAAGCCCTGGCCGGGTGGCTCGGTTGGTTGAAGCATCATCATCCCATGCACCAAAAGGCTGTGGGTTTAGTTCCAAGTCAGGGCACATACCTAGGCTGTGGGTTCACCCTGATGAGGGCGCATAGGGAGGGCAACCAATTATCAGTGTTTCTCTCTCACATCAATCTTGCCCTTCCTCTCTCTGAAGTCAGTGAACATGCTCGGGTGAGGATTAAAAAAAGACCAATAAAATCCAACATAAAACAAACTCACCAAAACTTTCTCTTCATCACCAGTGTGGTGTCATTATCAAAATAATCATATTGAGGGCAAATAATACATTCTAACTGCAACTATAACTGCCAATTCAAACCACAGGCCCAAGTATAAACCATCTCTGACTATGACATTGATCTAGCACCAACCAGATGAGAGGCCAAAGCAAAGGACTCAAAGTACAGCTAGAATAGAATTCTTAAAATAAAACTATACAGATGTGAACAACTCAAAGAAAAAATAATGAAATCAGCCATGAAAGCTTTCAATAACTAAATGCATAATTTTGCTACTCCCTGTAAGCCATAAAGACAAGGTAATGAAAATAAATAGAGTTTAAACATTAAACTCCCTGTAAAAAATTGTCATCTCACTAACCTGTATTTTTTGGAGCTTTGACGAAACCCCATCACCATAAGCTATAGACAGAGTGTTAGCTTTCCCTTCCACTCTCAGGCCTCCAACAGCAGGTATTACATAACCTCTTAAATAAACCCAGCGATCAGGTATGTGCCCACACACCTGGCCACGTAATTAATTACCTTCGTGTCATAGCCATATGTCTCCCGAATGTCTTCATCAGAATCTGTTTCTTCATCATCATAATCCATTGTTTGTCGAGGGGAAGAAGATACACTGCTTACCATCCGGTTAAAAGCAGACTGCTGGAAACTAGGTAAGTGTCCCTAAACAACAATTCCAGGATGAACAGAGACACACTAAATAAACATGAGTACTATGCGATTGTGACTACCAAAGTGGCTAGCTAACAGAGTTCACCAGTTAGTACAGATCAAATTATTTGCCTATGATACTAAGGTCCACCTGGATGATATTTTCAGATAATTTTTAACTAAAATGAGCTTGGTATATATCCAAAGAAAATCCTATGGGTGTATGTAGAATGAAGGTGTTATGAATAATATAGTTGCTGGCAGCTTACTATTGTCTTCCGAATCATCTGCCATGATAGATTTGATTTACTATTTACACACTGACAAATATCTCATGGGATATAAAAAGAAAGAAAATCCCAAACTTACCTGTAAGTCTGGATTGGCAGCTGCTTTCTGGAGTTCCGCGCTGATGATCTTTTCGGTCTTTTCTCGAGCCGCCTGCTCTACCATACGCTGGCTCAATACAGACAGCTTGGCCAGGGCAGAAGACAGCTCATCTGTGGCCAGGGCCTGCCGTGCTCTATCCTGCCAACTCATAGCACGTTCTGTCAAACACTGTAGGGCCTCTCCTTCCGGCAACCGTACAGGCAACTTCTGAAGGGATACTAGGAGTGACAGAATAGTCTCTAGCCTTGGCCTTCGAGACCGCATACAAAGAGGGCAAAGAAATTTTACTTCTTTAGCCTGCCAGCTAGACCCTTTTTTCTGGGAACATGACTTAGGCAGGGGAACACAGTTGTTATGGAACCAGTCTTTGCAGAGCTCACACTGCAGCATAAACCCGCTAGCTGTCTTGCGGCAAACGCAAAATTTCACTTCTTCTATGCGGTCCACCATTGTCATCTTAGCTAGGTTGGCTGCTCTGAGGGAATGCATGGCTTCAATCTCTTTTTGCTCCCGTTCTTTGAAAACTGCCACCTATACACAACAAACATTTCATAGAAAGGAGTCACTGAAAAATACTCTAAAAGTATTAAATCCTCAAGGCTAAGGGATCACCTACAAGTCGTGGCCTCATTGTGACAAAACATTTCCTTTAAAAAAAATCAGTTGTCAATCATTTCCTAAAATGTGGGGCAGCCCTGACAGTTTCCATGCAAACATTCCTTGTCTGTAAAATGGGCAAAGAGCTACCATATTTGACAATTTTATCAGTAGGGTACTTTGAATTCTTCTGTTGGGTCAGTAAATAATATACCTTGAAATCAAGCAACCTGAATATGAAGCCTGGCTCTTGTACTTACGTATTGTTGATCTGGTGCACAAGTTTTCTGAATCTCAGTTTTCTGAAAAATGAGGATACCACCAACCTCATTTTGTTGTTTTAAGGATTAAATAAGATAACACATCAAAATGCCTAACTTGGCGCTTGGCACAAAGTAAACTCTCAATAAATACTAGTTCCCCATCCCCTTCTAATTCATTCCTTAGGAAGAAGTTCTATACAAATCAATTTTTATTTCTTTTTAGGAGGCCTCTCCAAACAATGTAGAAGTTGAATAGCACAACCTGATGGCCAACTGTAACAAGATTTTATGTAGCTCATTTCAAAAAAGTAAATAGAAATAAATAAAATTTAATTATCATGAATATTGACAGCAGATTTTTAAAAAAACTTTCATAGCTTTGAAACAATTTTGAAATGATTTCCTATTCCACTTGTCTGGAAAGGCTGACCTGTTAGGCAGGCTCCTTAATAAGAAATCATTTCCACTGGCCTCAAGACAGGATCATTTGCTAACAATATTGTAAAACCTATGTACAGTACCAAGTAAGAACCTGAAATATCGGGGGAAACACTTTGTCTAACCACTATGCTGTACACCTGAAACTAATATAAAATGATGTTGAATTCAAACTGTAATTGAAAATAAAATTTAAAAACCCTAAAAACAAAAAACAGATTCATTTTGTAGGCCAAAACTGTGCCATACGAACTCCTTACTATAATATATTACATATTGGAGCAGCCATTTGCAACCCCTTACTATTACATATTACATAATAAACTCATTTTTATTTTCTATTTCCTCAGGCTCCTAGTAATCATAACACATTGCTCCTACTTGCCAAAAAATAACAATAATAATTCTAATTAGCTACAAATATTATATTGAGCACTCATTATATTCCTGAATGCTA
>VMDR010028316.1:0-13208 GCA_007922815.1 Macrotus californicus
CATCTACTCTCTACAAAGCATTGTCCTAGATGCTGAAGAAGATTCAAACACCAACAAGACACGATCTCCTCTATCTTCGTAGAACTGAGAAATAAGGTAAATTCATAAGTAGTTACAGTTTTAAAAGTAAATGTTAATTAAGTTCCTTAAGAAAAGTAGAATTTAAAAGCTACAAGTCAGAAGACAGGTTATTTGTAAGAGGAATTAGTGAGAGTTTCATGGACCTCTGACCTAGTTTTTGAAGAATCGTCAGATATTGATTGTAGAGAAGGCAAGTGTAGACGGGAGTAGGCAGTGTCCATAAGGCAGAGAGCACACTCAAGAATGGAATAACTTTGGAGGATGGTTATAAAGACAATATAGGGTATCACTAGTGATAGGGCTGACAGAAGGCAAATTGGTGCTAGGTTATAGAAGTTTAAATGCAACATTTAGGAGTTTGGAATATACTTTGTCGTTCCTGAGGGTGTAACAAAGGAGTGAGAGAATTACAGTTTTGTTTTAAGAAAATTTGCCCGATAACAGGCATATAAAAAAAATAAATTAAGAAAAGTCTGAAAACAGGAGTAATGAGATGTTGATGGGAAAGGAATTATGGACTCAAGCAGAGAGAGAAATCAAAGATGACTCTGAAGTTTAGAGCCTAATTACCTGGGTAGATGATGAATCAATATTCAGGGTGGGGCAAAAATAGGTTTATAGTTGTGAGTTTGTAAAACAGAGTTTATTTTTGTGTTACTATTTATTAGTTATTGTATTATTTTCCATACAAACAACTATAAACCTACTTTTGCCACACCCTGCACAGCCAAAGGGAAGTCAGAAGGAGATTGTTTGGTGAAAGATGTTACTATACTTGCATCTTCAATATTTTTAGTTAAAAATGCCAGTGGAATATACTATAGGAAATGCTGAGCATGCAAATGTGAAAATAGAATTGGAGCTAAAAAACAAACAAACAAACAAACAAAAAAACCTGGGTGTTAGTGTTAAAGGTTTGGAAATGGTTAAAGCCACAGGGTGACTGAAATTGTCAACTGAAATGGTATAGTGATAGGTAGAGAGTGAATAATTTCCCCAATTTATTTTATTTACACTGAATTAAAACACTGACACAGCTCCCAGAAACTTCATAATAGAGAGAATGATCAACAATGTCAAATTACAGAAAGAGGCAGATCTGTTGGCAGCAAAAATGACACCAGATGTTAAACTAGTGGAGTCAGACCAGACCTTGGTTTTGCAACCTTGGTACTTGAGTTCTGGCTAAAAAAGAATTCAGAGCCAAGACTCAAACTGTAAGAGAAAGTTTCCTCAGAAAGTCACAGAGGTAGAAGAAGTGAGCAGGAGAAGAAATGGGTTCAGGAAACAAGTTACAGAGGCAAAAGAAGGGCCCTTGAAGCTTAGAAGAAACAGAGAGGCAAGGAAAACGCACTTGAGGGAAGGGGGAGTGCTCCATAGAGCCACACTGGGTCCTCGGTTTGAGGGTATTTATCTGGAGGGAACCCAATAGAATATTTATCAGCTTTCTACGTGTGCCTTTTCAGGATTGTTGTCTCCACTGATTAGTGGGCGCCAGGACAGGGGTCATTAGTCACTGCAGCTGGTCCTGATGTCAGCCATGGTTTATCTGGTTCTGCAGTTTTTCTGAGCCTGGAGCTGAAATACAAGGAAGGCCTAGATGTTATCCCCAGGGATTAATGCTTAAGGGAGTGGTCACTTAAGGGCCCAAAGGGATTTGCCTGAGGCCACTCTTCAGTTCCCTGTTTCTCCTCCAAAGGGGTCTACCATCTGACTAGGAACATGCAGGGGAGGAAAGGTCAGGGGAAGGTCTGAACCACATGACTAGCAATATGAAAGGTCAGGGGCTCTAAACTGCATGGCCATGGGTACGCTAGGGGAGAAAAGGTCACCCTGGCAGTGAGGTCCTTGTTTTCCCTGTTTTGCCTGTTGCTAGGCCCCAGGCCTTTGTGCCCCTGGTGACCTCCTGTACCTGGCGTACAGTCTTAGCTCTGCTCATGTCTGTCTAACTGCCTGCCACAGATGTGGGGATTTTGGTTTGCATTTGTGATTAAAGTCATAGCTGAGAGAATCTACCTAAGTAGTCTTTATTTTCTTAGGTTAAGTGTAGATTTAGCAGTTATCTAGGGAATTTGACAGAGTCAGAAATCAAATTGGATAATTCCTAGTATTCCAAATCCACCTGGAGCCTGAACTGTTCGTTTGGGTTTCCTAGAATTGACCACATTGCGTTGTAGCTCTCTGTCTTCTGACTAAACTCTGAGCTCCTTAACGGTAAGGCCTGTGGTGTTATAAGTGCTTGGCCTTTAAAGAAAGCTTAATCATTTTTTGTTAAATATAGTAGTTAAATGAAAATTGTGTATAGATCGTTTGCTGGAGTAATTACAAATAAAAGATGAAAACCAAGGATTGGGCATAATGTGTGTTCCAGGGCCTGTCGAACGTTGAAGAATGGAGAACTAGGGATGACCAAGACAACTTAGGGGCCTTTACATTTAGCAATGAGTCAGTCTTCCCATTGCTACCAGAAAGCCATGCTTCATGAATTATTATCCTCAAGCTTATAGAAGCAGACGGGTTAAGTCACTTCTAGAAGATCAAAATGAGTCAGCAGGAGATCAAAGCCTGAAGCAACTGGCTTACCAATAAGAGCTCCTGAGTCTGTAACCTAAGAGGGCAGTCCCAGACTTCCCTAAAACTTCCCTTCTCAGCTGAGTTGTGAAGGTCCTCTCTATGGATACTTTTACTAGAGCAACTCAGGGGAGATACGGCACTTTTAAGTGAGGGAGAATTACAAATGCCTCTATTATCTTTTGAAAAACATAGGGAGCCTTCTTTATTTAAGACAAAGTGGGAGTTCTTGAAGGGAAGATAAAGCTCATCCTACTTACTTCCACCCTACCCAGAAATAAACATTTATTGCATAATCAACAAATATGAAACAAATATACTATTTACTTGTGTTTTATCTAGCATCTTTCAAATTAAGTGAATTGTTGCTTCCCCTTGTAAGAGGTTTGGTTTATTAGATATTGGTTTAAAATAGTCATTTCTTGACTAACAGCTAGGAATGAGCTGAGGCTAGGTTACCTTACAGCTTCATTTTTGGCCTCACTGAAATCCTGACTCAGGGCAGGGAAGAGTTAACCTGAGTCCCAGACAGTCCCCTGCTGATCAGTAATGAGTGAGAGCTGCAGCTGAATGTCACAGCTCCTAGTGAACTTGGGTAACCCGGCTGAGCCCTTTGCTTGCCAGAGCTGGAGGAGGTAATCAGCTTGACCCATGTGACCTTCCTGAGGCTGTGCTCTGTCCTGCATCAGGAAGCTTTTTTGCATATGACTCCTGCAGTCTGCTCAGTTGAACTTCTTTTAGGAGAACTGAGCCTGAGTCAGTCTTAAGAGGAAATGTAAATTAGTCAATGCTGGTTAGAGGTTGCACAATACAGTAGGTGCTTTAAAACAAAAAATAATGGGAACACATCCCGGGAACCTCAAAAAGATTTCCAGGAACAGCTCTGACATTTGCGCTCCAGAGTTATTATCATAAATTGAAGAGTGTGTAACCGTTCTGTCGGCACTGCACGCATCTTTGTGGAGTGTGTTTCATCAAATGCTCTCACATTGCTGGGACTGGTAAACTGATTTACTTTTGTTTGGTTGTTTGCTTGTCACTAGCTTCACAGCACAGTCCCCAGGATGCCACTCCAAAAATAATATAGATTGGATATACTTCATAAGATTTTCATTGAAATCTTAAAGAGCACTTAACTTCAGGATGGGGAAAGGAAAGGAGCAAAGCTGGAAATCACAACCTGTGGTCCAATATATAAAATGCCGTGCAGCCTTTGGACAAGCACATGGGGTTAGACTGTGGGGAAGCGGGTGGGGAGCCTGCTATCAATTATTAAGCTTAACATTATACTCTCAACTTGGTCCCAAGAGAAACAACACAATTATGAACCCTAAGGTGAGCTGAATCAACAGATGGTAAAGATTACTTGAGGAAGATGACACCGATGTATATGACCACAAGTGTCAAACACACACGCGCACGCACGCACACACAGAAGGACTACATAACAAATGCATTTTACCCAGACTTCCCTGTTTCTGGCTCAAGCATCTTGTAACACATGACAGCTTGAACAAATATCTTAAGATTACAAGCCCCAAAGGAAGCTAAGTTTTCAAAATACATGCCACGTGCCCAAGTAAATTGGGTATCAAGATTGGGCTCTGACAACCACGTTTAACTAACAAAATATATTTCCCTTGCTGATTTTTAAAAGCCCATTAAGATGGGATCATGAGATAACTAGTTATTTTAGCAAAGTCTAAATTTGTACATAGAGTTCGCCTCTAGTAAGTGTCACGTGTTTTACCTCCAGAAACACTCCTTTTTACAAAGATTATTTGCAGAATTAATTTCTGTGAAAGTAAATATAAAGAGCAAATCTGCTCTGTCCAATCAGATCACATCCTAACAGCACAGAGCTTCACTGCTCTATTCGGAGTGTCTCCTCTTTTTCTCCTCTGTCCCTTCCCACCAGCACCACCACCCACACTTCCCTGAAGGGAGAGAGCTTTGTCAAAAGATTCCCTGATAAATCAACAGCACTTTGTGGATAGTGATAGGGTGCACTGCACCACCGTGCGCTCTCGTTGTGCAGTGTTCTCCAAAATGAGTTCCTGCTGGTTCTAGTCAGTCAAATACCTAATGCCTAGAATAAATGAAGAGGCTTCAGATATTGCTCGAGTAACTGGGTTAAATAAACAAATACACTTAAATTTTTCATAGATTCACATTTCCACAGCCAAAATATAATTTGTACAATATACTTTTGGGGCTGTCCTTGAGGTTATGAAGTAACCATTGTGCCATGTGCTGAGCAGGGTGAGGACTGATAGCTCTACCATTCCACAGACGTTTTTAAGGGCCTTATTGGGTCGAAAGCAGCCTCTGATAAGGGGAGAAACACAGTTAAGATATGACGCCCAATCTAAAGGAGTTTCTACTCCATCAGGACCAAAAAGACAACATTATATAAAGTAAACTTATATAAATACTTTGATGAAACAATGAGCCAAGTGCTATCAATTCACTAAGACGGGAGAAATCACCACTTCTCTCTGAACCCTATGCAAAGACTTCCCAGTCAAGGCCTTCAAGGGGACGTCTGACAGGATGCACTGCATGCCACTAGAGGACACGGGTACCCATGCACAGCTCGTGCTGGGGCGCTCAGGCTTATTCTAGGAAAAGGGGGAAAACAAAAAAGACTACAAGTTTGAACAACCAGTTTTTAAAATGTGTTTACTGTGAAAGATTCCAAGCAAAAGGAGAGAAAAATAATAAAATGATTTCTCAAATGCCCGTCACCTACATTTAAAGATTATCAAAATTTTGTCATATTATTTCATCTACCTTCTTCTTTTCTTCCTGAGTGCATTGTTTCTTTTTTCCAGTTATTTAACAATTGTATTTAAATGTTTTTTTTCCCCTGTAACTTGAATTTTTTTTAATTCAAATGCTATGGTTGTGAGATTCATCCACTGCATTTGTTTCCTAGGGTTGCCTTAACAAATTGCCACAATTTGGCACCTTAAAACAATAGAAATGTGTTCTCTCACAGGTCTGAAGGCTGGAAGCCTGAAGTCAAGGTGTCCCCAGAACTGTGCTCCTCCTAGGGCTCTTCTCCTTGCCTCCTCTAGCTTCTGGGGGCTCCAGCCATCCCTTGTTTTGTAGCTATATAACTTCTATCTCTGCTTCTGTCCTCACACATGGCCTTCTGCCTTGTGTCTTCTTCTCTTATAGGGACACTGTCATTGGACTTAGGGCCCACCCATGTAACTCCAGGATGATCTCTTCTCTACATCTTTACTTACATCTGCAAAGACCCCAGATCATACATGCTGAAGGCAAGTTTCCAGCCTATTCATTTTACCTACTCCTCTGACCATTGGATTACATGGCCTTGAAGCTCAGGTAGCTGGGATTTCTGGTTATTTAAAAAATGTGGGTTTAATGTGGCATTGGTCATAGTAATGCTTAGCCCATATAGGTGAAAACTAACTCGTATTGAGAGATTACAGTGTGAGGGGATGGTGCCCTGGCTGGGGAGTCAGAAATCTGGGTTCTGGAGGTGATCTCTGATGGAGCCCCAAACTCCAAGCATGATGCTGTTTTGTCCCTGTTCCTCCTCTAAGCCACTTTACCTGACTTAATGGACAGGGAGGTCAGTGAGAAGAAATAACCATCTACCCGCTCTCTGGGTTGGGAATGCACAATGGGGTGTTTCACACATGTATTCTTTTTGATGACTAAAGTAAATAATCCTACGGAAATTTTCTTTCTCAATAAAAAAAAGTATATCCCAGACATGTATCAGTTCACTTCTTTAACATGTGTCTGTAGAAAGGCACTGTCTTATATAATCATGCTGCCATTATCACAAACAAAATGAATAATTCTTAGGTATCATATAATAGCAAGTCATGCTAAACTTCTCCATTTTTAAAAAAAGTTTGTTTTTATGGATATTTTACTAAATTTGTGATAGACTTATTTTTTAAGTGCGAATGCCATCCCATGGAACTGGGTAGCATGTCGCAGGCAGTGGGAATTCCTGGAGAGCCCAGACTACTTTCAATTCCTTACAGACGAGCCCTGTACCTGGCAGAGCTAGGTAATTCTGACCAGTTCAGAATTAACCCTAAATAAAAGTTTGGGGAATTTCACTGACTTGAACTAAATAAATCTCTTAAGTAGAGTGACATCTCATCAGTACTCAGTTTTAACATAACCCTGGTGGCTCTAGGAGAGACATTGGAAAGTCTGTTCAATAAAGACTGTCTGTATGCTTAAAGAGCTCCTAACATAGGAGATCGACATCGCAGGTGACAAAAAGACCGCAAACCATACACCGGAACTCTACAGAGCAGAAATCCTCCGTTTATAGATTTTCTGAAATGACAAGTCTTTGAGCCTTCTGGAATGTGGAAAGGGGCCATACTTACCCTAAAACATCTGAAGAGACTAATAATACCTGAATAGACAAATGTCAAAGATAAATTTTTCTCAACCAGGGTAAACTGTTTCCTCTAATGATGAATAATTACTTTTAAAATATTTATTTCAACCATGTTCTGGGTGAGTTATTCTTGGACCAGCTTGTGTCTCTTCAATGCCCGAGAAAAGAAACAGGACAGAAAACTCTATCCAGGAGGAATGATCCTCATCACCCTTGTGAAGTTTCAGCACCTTATATTTTGAAACACATTTATACATTTCTTTTTTTATTGTTTTTCTTTGTGATCCATAACAGGTGGTGAAATTTATAGGGCAAGTACCCCCTACATTTAACAGGATAGTAAATTGAGGTCCTGAGGAAGTGACTGCTGTGGTGAACATATCAAAGCTCGTTTCTGGTGGAGGCAAAATTTGAGGTCAAGTCTCAGGATACCAAAAACAGCACAGGTGGTTTTATGTTTCTCCCATTTCCTTGATTTTCATTTTCCATTTTTAGCATTGTCTTGGTTCCATTTGTCCTGTGTCATCAAACCTCCTCTGCAGAAGAAGCTGGAAGGCTTTGATGGCTCCCTGACTTTGTGGGGGAGCCAAATAAACTTCAAGCAATTCGAAGCATCCTCAAGAGCTGACAACATCCACTTCATATTATTTTTATAGATTCTTCAGGCTCCATTATTATTCTTGACATTTTCTTCCAGGAAATAAATAGAATTATATTTCTCCCACAGAGTAAACCTATACTAGTAATTGGCGATGCAAAAAGACTTAAACTATTTTTACTGTAATTGATATATATATACATATATATATATATAATTTTTGTTCAATTAGTTTATAGTATCTACAATACATGTGTTATCTGAATAGATGATCAGATGATAATACTGCATTAAATTCTGACAACATTAAACTGTAGCATGAAAATCTTTATAATATCAGGGTATAGTGTTAAAATAAATGCATAAAACAATTAGTTCTGCTTCAAATATTCCACAGCAAATTATCTTCTGTCAATTATTATGAATAAATGTATATGGTCCTTTCATTATTAATATGTGAGCTACAAGTTTGGCATTTAGCTTTCTATTGTTCCTCATATGACATCCATTGTGTTTAGCTTGTGATTTTATTTCCAGTGCTATCTGAGTTTCTAATTTTATCATTTCCCTTAACTATATTATTATTATTATAAAAAGTCCTAATTTTTGAAAGTTGAACTGTTTCTTACAAGTGTCCTTGTAAAAGACTGTATAATCAAGCACTATAGTTTCTAAAGCCTAAAGAAATTGATGCAAAATATGAATGAAAATCATTTTGGATTATATTTTATCTAAAAGCCCCAGAAATTTAATTGTAGGATTGATTGTTTCCACTTATGTGCCAGGTCTGTCTAAGGGAGCTATATTTGGGTCCAGAATCGCAACTACAGAAGCTTCTGATTGAGAACATGCTCTGTCTTCTCACACAGTGATTTCTCAGGACACTCCACTGAGATAGGTGCTAATTTCTAGCTTTATTTGCTACAAGTGGAATTAGAGTGAGAATGTTCAATCAGCTTTTTCCCTTTACTTTTAAATGAACTTTCAGCCTTCAAATACTCTTGAAATTGACCGTTCAGATGCCTAGATCAGGGAACGGTGCAGATTAATGAGGCTGAAGTGTTGCTCTCTGTTTTGTTTTGTTTTTGTTAATGGTTAGTATCAGGGAAGATGTCATCATACAGAAAATATTTTATAAGAAGAGGAAGAATAGATGTTACTAAACTTACCAGAGTTCTTGCATTTCAAACAAAAGAAAGGAATTTTTAGAATAGTGGAAATACTCCTTATACAAAATGGATATTATAGATAATGGATGGGGGTCACTAGTGAGGTACAGGTAATAGCAAGAACGCCTTACAAAAGATGGTATTTGGGAGGGACGCTGAGAACCTGGCAGTGACTGTATAATCCCAGTCTGTCTTCCCCACAAAGCTAAGTCAGTGGCCTTGCATAAAATAATAAATAAAAGTTGTTGCATGAATGAATGAATAGGCCCATGTTTATTCTGAAAGAAAATTTACATTTATATGACATGGTATCTCCTGGAAGTTCTTAATTTGAATCTCAATCCCCTCTAGACTTGTAGAAGAATCTGAGGTGATTTTTCTAAAATGCAAACATGGCCCATATGGTGTGGTTCTGTCTATTGGGGCATCATCCATGAACCGAAAGGTCGTGGGTTTGATTTCCAGGCAGGGCACATGCCTAGGTTGCAGGTTTAGTCCTGATCAAGGCACCTATTGATGTTTCTCTCTCACATCAATGTTTCTCTTCCTCTCTTTCTCCTTCCCTTCCCTTCTCTAAGCATGTCCTCAGATGAAGATAAATAAATTAAATGCAAATCTGCTCTTGTCATTCTGCTAGCTAATCACTTTCCTTCCATTTGCCCAGAGAAATCAACCCAAATTCCATAGCATGACAATAAAGTCCTTGCCCCTGCCTTAGATTCCAGATTTGTCCCTTAATTCCACTCTTCTACTCCCTACCCCCCAAATAAATTACATGCATTCTCCTTCTGTGCTTGTGTGTATGCTATTCCCAGCTTTCACTCTTCCAGTGCCTGGATAATTACTCCTTGTATTTTAGTATCAGTGCAAAGCTCACCTCTTCTGAGAAGCTCTCCCTGAAATGCTACTTCCTGTGGCCTGCTTGTCTCTGTGTCTTGCTAGAGCTCTCAATGCCTTCTGGTAAGTAGGGTGCCCTGTCCTCTGTCTCCCTACACTATTTCTGCAGATCCTGGTCTTTTTCACCTTGAAATTCAAGCTATTCAGCACCACTGTGTCAGGTGCACAGTGGTCCTCAAAGACATTGAAGGAATAAAAAGGGGGGTGAGGAAGAAAAAAAGAAGAAAATGTTGGGAAAGAGGGGAAAAGGAAGAGAGAGAGGAAAAAGGTTATTATTAGTTCAGACAATTTCCTAGGCTTTGAAAGCCAGAAATAAACTCTAAGATAAAGCAATCCTCTACACTGTTAAAAGATTTTACTTATTTATTTTTAGAGAGAGGTGAAGGAATGGAGAAAGAGAGGGAGAGAAACATCAGTGTGAGAAACATTGATCAGTCACTTCTCATACACACCCCGCCTGGGGTCTGAACCCTCAACCCAGGAATGTGCCCTAACCAGGAATCAAATTGGCAACCTTTTCTTTTGCCACACCAGTCAGGGTAACACTCAACAATTTTTTAATCTACTAGACTTCCAATCAAGATGGCAGCATAGGCAGACACAGCTATCCTCTTCACACAACCACATCAAAATTACAACTAAAATATAGAACAACCATTACTCAGAACCATCAAAAATCAAGCTGACTGGAAATCTGACAACTATGGAATTAAAGAAATCACATCTATCCAGACTGGTAGGCAGGGTGCAGACATGGAACGGGCTGGTCCCTCAACCATGTGTGGTGGATAATATTCAGGAGGGACATCTTGGGAGTGAGGAATCCTGGCCCCACACCAGGTCCCCAGCCCAGGATTCCAGTGCCAAGAATATAAGTCCCCACAACTTCTAGCTGCAAAAACCAGAGGGCATTGAGGCAGTGGAAGAAACTTTTGGAGTCCCAAGCAGTTCCTCTTAAGGAACCTGCACACAGGCTCCCATAATCAGACTCACTACCTCTGAGCTCCAGCAGGAGGGTAGCAGCTTGAAAGGCATCAGTGGCATAGAGGGAGAAACTGAAGTGTCCGGCATCAAGGAGACCAGAGGCCATTGTCCCTTTTCTAAACCCTTCTGCCACAGAGCCATACAACCAGCAAACAGGTGCCAAATCTGAGACTCCATCAACCTGGCTAATACTGTTTGACCCACCTTGGACATCCCCAGAGACTCTGCTTCACCCAGCTTACAAGCCCACCCAAGCTACTTTTCCATATGAATGGCTGGTCTTCACTTATGCTTCACAACTTTCTAAATTCTCTCAAACAAGAAAAAACTGGCCTCCGTGAGCCCCAGGTCTTGCAGTAGCAGCAGCCTGCCAGGATTCACAGCTTCACTTCGCCTGACAAACTCCAAGCCCAGTACATATAGCAGCAATCTCAGATTACTTTATAGCTCAGGCAGGGTGGCCCCAGACAAAACACAGGTGGAGGCTAAACTTGACTTGCATCACCTGGGAAACCTCAGGGCTAGCACACTCAGTGAATAGCTACAAACCACATCATAGCACCACCACCCTGCCCTTGTACAGCTCATCCTCCAGGGAGGGCAGAGGTTGGTGATAAATGATCATAGTCAATCCCTGAAGCTGACTGGCCTGGGTAAATCCTACCTTTGATCTGAGCAACCAAGGATCAACTATAGGAGGAAGGTGTATTCAGCCCACATGAAGGGCACACATCAAGTACCTTGCTTGGGTGATAGGGGAGGCTGTGCCACTGGACCCTACAGGATACCCACTACATTAGACTATACTACAAAGACACAGAATCAAAGCAGCTCTACCTAATACATAGAAACAAACACAGGGAGGCTGCCAAAATGAGGAAGCAAAGGCCCAAATGAAGGAACAGATCAAAACTCCAGAAAAAGAGCTAAACAAAATGGAGATAAGTAATCTATCAGATACAGAGTTCAGAACACTGGTTATAAGATTGCTCAAGGAACTTAGTGAGGACCTCAGCAGCATAAAGAAGATTCAGTCAGAAATGAAGGATTCACTAGTTAAAATAAAGAACAATCTATAGGGAAACAACAATCAAATGGATGAAGTTGAGAATCAAATCAATGATTTGGATCATAAGGAAGAAATAAATCAGAACAGCAAGAAGAAAAAAGAAACCACAAGAAATGAGGATAATAAAAGCAGCCACTGGGACAACTCCAAAAGGTCCAACATTGCATCATAGGGGTTTCAGAAGGAGAAGAGAAAGGAACTTCCAGAAGGAGAAGAGCAAGAAATTGGAAATCTATTTGAAAAAATAATGAAAGAAAGCTTCCCTAATTTGGTGAAGAAAATAGACATGCAAGTCCAGGAAGCACAGAAAGTTCCAAACAAGATGGATGCAAAGATGCCCACTCTAAGATATATTATAATTAAAATGCCAAAGGTTATAGATGAAGAGAGAATCGTAGAAGAAGCAAGAGAAAAGTTAGCTACCTACAGGGCAGTTCCCACAAGACTGTCAACTGATTTCTGAAAAGTAACTTTGCAGTGTAGAAAGGATTGGCCAGACATATTCAAAGTCATGAAAAGCAGGGACCTACAGCCAAGATTGCTCTACCCAGCAAAGATATCACTTAAAATCGAAGGGCAGATAAAGAGCTTCCCAGACAAGAAAAAACTAAAGGAGTTCATCATCACAAGGTCATTATTATGTGAAATGTTAAAGGGACTTATTTAAGAAAAAAGATTAAAACTATGAATAATAAAATGCCCCCAAAATACAAATCTATCAACAATTGAATCTAAAAACCAAACTAATCAAGTAAGAAGAACAGAGACAGAATCATGGATATAAAGAGTGTTTTGATGGTTGGCAGATGGGAAGTGGGTGTGGAGGAATAGGTGAAGAGGTGAGGGGTTAAGAAGTACAAATAAGTAGTTATAGAATAGCCATGGGATGCAAATGAACATACTGGGGATGCAACGTACAGTATAAGAAATGGAGCAGCCAAAGACCTTATTAGGCATGACCCATGGACATGAACAATGGTGTGGGATTGGCCTGAGGTAGTGGGTACGGGGTTGAAGGGAGGCAAAGGGTGAAAAATCAGGATAACTGTAATAGTATAATTAATAAAATATAATTTAAAAATAAAAAATGAAATAAAAAATAAATATCTACTGAACATGGATTATACCTTTTAAAGTGTTAGCATTTTTACTTTGTAACTTGTTCATAAAGCTTAATAGCAATCATCTTGATGTAATTCTTTTTGTGTGATTACATACTTTAAAATAACAAAAGCAATAATTTTCTTATTAAAGCCTATACTTTGAAATCAAGGAAAGCATAATATTTCCAAGTTATTTTGAGTCCAACATTGAGATGAAAACTCAGTTCAAAAATAACAAATTTATCACTCCATAATATTTTGTTTAAATACCAAGTAAAAAGTTAATTATTTTGCAATTTTTTATGTGTTTTGGGGTCATATGTCTGTTTAACTTCCT
>VMDR010028317.1:0-13197 GCA_007922815.1 Macrotus californicus
TACACAGCATGCCATCAGAACATGCCTATCAAAGACCTAAATAATACAAGTAATAATATAAGCCTGCTCATTATATTTTTTAGATAAAAATCTGCTTACCATGTCTTGCTGTGTATAATGAGCACCCACATTTTTGTGCACATTACACATGGGATTATTATACCTGTTATTATACCCATGGTATGTAATCATTAGACCCACATATAATGCGCATCCTTATTTTTCCTTCAAAAATTGGGCAAAAAGGTGTGCATTATACATGGCAAATATGGCATTCTTTTGTGGAATACATTTGTGATAGCTGGGTGTTAAAACTGCAAGTATTTCTATGTTTCGTGCGCTGTCAGTTATTGTCACCTGTTACTCATCTGCATGCACGTGTTTGTGACAGTTCCATCTTTTCACTTTGTTGCTTGTGTGCCTTCGCCTCAGACTCCTTTTCGCCAGCTGTTGTACTGGCTACCGCAGATTTCTTCCATGAACTGTTTTTTTTTATCTTTTACTTTTTTATTTTCAACCTTTTGGAGTCTTTTGGTTTTAAGAATGTTTCTCAAAGACAAGATATTTTTGGATTTTATTTTTATTTCTTAATACCATCAGAGAGTATTTGGTTTTTATTTGTGATTTAACTTAATTTACATTTATTGTAATTACTATTATATTAGAAATTCTTTTTCTTACCATATCTCATGTTTTTACCACACTTTCTTTTTGTTTTTTGCTAGTTCAAAAATTATTCTACTTTTGTTCAAATGTGGTTGCATTTAAGACTCTTACTCATGTTTATTTATTCCTAATAATTCTTAAACATATCAGTACCTGATATCCCTCCTAACTAGACAAATAATATAATAAATTCACATATGTATGTGTGTGTATTTATATGTTATTGTGTACAGCCAAATTGACACCAGCACAAAGTCACTGCTCAGGTGTCACACTTCTCCCTCCAGCCACTGTGACTCCCAGATTTCTTCTCTCTCCTTACCCTTCCCGCTGACTTCTAGGGGAGTTTCTCGTCTATCTGATCTCCAAACTCACTGATTTATGCATCACTATATTCATCTTGCTGTATATCTTATCTGTTGTTTTATTCATTTCAGCTATTACATATTTCATAACTAGTACTCAATTGGGTTCTTCTTTTTTATGTTTTCTTGTTCTTGCTTCATATTGCTGATATCAGCCTTAACCTCTTAATAGATTCATCTTCATTATTTTAATTTCCTGCTCCATCTCCTCTACTAATAGTAATGGAGCTAAAAATCCCTACCACCTAGTGATGTCATAGCACAACACATTACTCACGAGTTTGTGGTGATGTTGGAGTAAGCAAACCTACTATGCTGCCAGTCATATAAAAGTATGGCACATGCAATTGTGCATAGTATATAGTACTCGATAATGAATGTCTACGCCACAGGTTTACGTATTTATTACACTTTTATTATTTTAGAGTGCACTCTTTCTGCTTATGAAAACGTTTGCAGTATGCCATGTTATGTTGGCAGAAGCCTCATATATTTCTTGTATATTGCATCTCTCGATCGCATCATTTTCTCTTGTGTTTGACTTAATCTTGTGTTGTTCCGTGCAGTAACATGCTGTACAGGCTTGCGGCCTAGGAGCAATAGGCTGGACATCGTAAGCCTAGGTATGTGGTAGCCTCTGCGCTTAGGTTTCTGTAAGTGCACTCGATGATGTTCACACAATGACAGATCACTTAACAACACATTTCTTAGAGTGTGTCCCCATTGGTAAGTGGCTCTATGATTATATTCACCATGCTAAACTTCCCAGAAACAGTCTCTCCAGGGGCGTTTGGAGTGGGAGGTGTACAGCAGTGAATACCCAAGGGTAGCTGGTTGGTACACCCACCCTTTCACCCCCCTTTCTCCCGCAGGGCTTTTGCACTGCCCTTGTTGTACCCTCCCACCCCCTGCCAGTTTCCACGGTGATTGGCAGGCTGTGATTGTGGGAGAGAAGTGAGGACAGAACAGAAAGTTGTTCTTTCACATCTCTTCTCACAGCCACCTGTGGCTGCTGTCACCCAGGCCGAAGACTTCTCTCCTTCCCCTCCTGCTGCAACCCCCACTCACCCCGTATAATTCCTGAGTCTTCAGGCTCCCCAGGGACTTGGCATAGTGTTTTATTTTATTTTACTTTTTCTTGTTAATTCCTCAGATCTAAGTTTCCCTCTGGCTTCTACCGTTTCTCTAGGGTTGATTTTCAGAAAGGAACCAGTGGCCAGTGCAGTTTGTCACCCTGACAGGATGACAGAATGGTTTACAGAATGAGCAGCTGCGCCATGGAAAGGGGAGAACTGGAGACAAACGTATGGATCTCAAGGAGAGAGGGGCTGTGAATGACAATTTTTTCTGCATTAATTCTTTTTATCGTTGTGTATAAAATCAGGCTTCTGGTGAAAACAGCAGTCTTCACCCCTTCTTATTCCAAAATTCTGCCCTCTCAAGGGGACAGTTCTTTTTTAAAGATTTAATTTATTTATTTTAGAGAGGGGAAGGGGGAGAAAGAGAAGGAGAGAGACATCAGTGTGTAGTTGCCTCTTGCGTGCCCTCAACTGGGGACCTGGCCTGTGACCCAGGCATGTGACTTGACTGGGAATTGAACGGTGACCCTTTGGTTCACAGGCTGGCACTCAATCTACTGAGCCACACCAGCCAGGGCTCAAGGCAACAATTTTTGACATTAAAAATAAATAAAAAAAGAAACCTTTCTTCTGGTGTTTACTTCCACATTCTAACACAAGCTTCTATTACTGTTCCTTGATTTTTCCATATTAGATGTTATCTTTGGCTTCCTGAAGTAGAATTTGAGGACTTCTGCTTGTAACCGCTTATTTTCCCTTTCAACTCCAACCTGCTAATACTGTTGTGTAACTGCTTCTGCTATCAATACTGTGTTTACACTGTCATGCCCACACAAATGCTATGTACATGTGAGACATGGAGCATGCTAAGATTGCATTTCCTTACTTATATACCTTTTTATTTTCTCAGAGTTAATACTTGTCTTTCCTCCCTGAATTGTTCAGTGCTCTGTGTACCTATCATAATTTTCTGGATTCCCTTCCTTCCTTCCTTCCTTCCTTCCTTCCTTCCTTCCTTCCTTCCTTCCTTCCTTCCTTCCTTCCTTCTTTTCTCTCTCCCCCTCTCCCCACTCTCTTTCTCTCTTTCCTCCAGAGTGCCTATGTTCCTGGTACCTGTGACTATACCCATTGGAGCTTATAGGACCTGGTACCTGCTTAGAGTTTTCTGCCAGGAGAAACTAAGGGCAGCTGCAAGTCTGCTGAGGACTGCCTCCCCCTTCAGGAATAAATATCAGGAGCCAATGCTGGAAAAAGAGCCTTTTTGATAAGATGGCCACACTTGCACTATTATTAGCCTTAGCCCTGGTGGGTGGTGCCTCAGTGTTGAGTAGAATTTCAGGAGAGGTCCCAAATCACGAGGCTCCTGGGCTTACTCCAGGAGAAGGGGGGAGATGGTGGCCACTACTTGAGTTATCTTGTCCCCATCAGCCTGAGGCAGAGCAGGATCAGGGTACCACTTGGGAGAGCCTCTGTGTTTCCCCAGCAGACTCAGGGTGAAGCACAGGGGCCAGAGTGGACTTAGGGAACATGATGAAGTCCTGGGCGCTCCTAGGAGGACTCCAGAACTTTGTGACTTCTAGGCTGACAGTCTGCAAAGAGCCATGCTGGGCCTTTATGAGGAGCTGCCTCTTTTGCAGGCCATCACTAGGCCCTGAGACCCAGCAAATCTGCCTCAGCCTCACCTGCTACCTCCTGAGCCCTGCCCCCTGCCCTGCATTCCCCCTCCCCTCCCCATTCTGCCTGGGCACACGGTGGTCCCGCTCTTGGTCAGTAGTCCTCTGTGTCCCTTAGCCCTGCAAACTCCTTCTCCATTCTTTGATGCAAGCACTGCCCCTGCCTCCCAGTGTGGGACCCCCAGCACTGAAAAAGCATCTCCAGGGTCTCAGTCATCTGGGTACTTCCAGTAGAGGTGAAAGCATCAGGTAATCCCTCTGATTCTTCCCCTCCCCACCCCATCCCCCTGTGCAAGCTCACACCCGTGCTGCTTGGATCTCCTTCCATCATCATCTTGGCAACTTCCTCTGCAGCCTCCCTGTGTTTGTTCTTCTATTATCTAATTTTGCGTCTCCCTGACTCTAATTCTTTCCCTTGTTTGGTGAAGAAACTAGCATATTTTGGCTGTTTTCTAAGAAAGAGTTCATAAGAGATAAAAATTCAAGTCTGCATGTAGTGATCATTTGTGATTTAGTCTGCCTCAAAATTTGAACACCCACTTGCCATCATTTAGGCAGTTTCTTACATTATAAATTCTACATTAAAAAAATTGATTTGGGGTTGGGGAGAGAGGGAGAGAAACCTTGACTTGCTGTTCCACTTGTGCGATCATTGATTGATTCTTGTGTGGGACCTCAGTGGGAATCAAACCCATAACCTTGGTGTGTTGGGACAGTGCGCTAATCAATGGAGCTACTGAGCCAGGGTTCATGAGTTCTACCTTTTTAACAAAGACCATTTTCCAGGTCATTTTCCAGTTGCTTGATTGCAGATATGTGATTTTGATTCCACCAATCAGTAGCATGTGTGTCAAAGTCAGAATCTGGGTCCAGAGCTGACTGCTTGGGAAAGGAGCAGGGCCTGAGGCTTCTATTTGGCAGGTGCGGATCTGGGTAAGGGAGCAAGGCAGAGTTCTGGAGTACACAGTGTGACTGAAGCACCTGACATAGCTTCTCCTGAACCAGCAGAGGCAGAGGCTGGAACTGGCACCTCATGGCTTATGTAGGAGGCAGTGCTCCCCGGGTGGGCAGCTCGGGGCTGGGGTGCTAGGTTGTCACACCTCAGTGCATGGGCTGTTTTCTCCCCTTCAGTCTGTAAGCTCCCTCTACCTCATAACTAGACCTTTGGCTTAAATTGATGTCTCAGTCTATTTAGGCTACTGTAACAGAATACCACACACCTAGTGGCATAAAACCAACAAAAATTTATTTCTCACCATTGTGGAGGCTGGAAATCCAAGGTCAGGGTGCCAGCATGCTTAAGTTTTGGCGAGGGCCCTCTTTCAGATTGCAGACTGCCAACTTCTTGGGGTGCCCTCACATATTGGAAAGGATAAGGGAGCTTTCTTGAATCTTTTTTTAAAGAAAGGCATTAATCTAATTCATGAGAGCTCCACCCTCATGACCTAAGCACCTTCCAAAGCATTCCCCCACCCAACATAATTATATTGCACATTAGGATTTCAACATATAATATTTTTTTGGGGGGGGAGCACAAACATTCAGACCACAGCAACTAGCTAGAGTAACTTCTGCTATATCAAACTCACCTGGTCAATATGCCTTAGATTTCTAAAGGTGACTTGATTTCTACTTCAAGACATAAGAGTTTGAGAACAGAATTCTAATTTGGAAACTATTTCCCTCAAAAATTAGCATTTCTCCATTGCCTGTGGCTTCTTCTGTTGTTGCTGAGAGTTCTGAAGCCATTCTTTTTCCTGAGTATATATGTGTAACTGAGTTTTCTTCAAAGCTTTATTTATTTATTTTTACTTAATTTTTATTGTATTTTTCTCTATTACCATTTAGTCCCCTTTTACCTACCCTCCCCCTGCAATCAGCGCACTGTTGTCCATGCCAGTGAGTCCTTCCTCCTTTTTGCTCCATCCTCTAACCTCCCTCGGCTCAGCTGTCATCTGCTCTCCATCCATGAGTCTGTCTCTGTTCTGTCTGTTAGTTCAGTTTGCTCATTAGATTCCACATATGAGTGATATCATATGGTATTTGTCTTTCTCTGGCTGGCTTATTTCACTTAGCATAACGTTCTCCAGGTCCATCCATATTGTTGCAAAGGGTAAATTTTCTTCTTTTTTATGGCCAAATAGTATTCCATTGTGTAAATATCCTATAGTTCTTTTATCCACTCATTTACTGATGGACACTTGGGCTGCTTCCATATCTTGGTGATTGTAAATAACACTACAATGAACATAGGGGTGCTTATGTTCTTTTGAATTAGTGTTTGGGGTTCCTTTGGATGTATTCCCAGAAGTGAGATCTCTGGGTCAAAAGGCAGATGCATTTTTAATTTTTTGAGGTATCTCCATACTGCTTTCCACAGTGGCTGCACCAGTCTGCATCCCCACCAACAGTGCACTAGGGTTCCCAACACTTCTTGGGAAGTGTCTATTCAGATCCTTTGCCCATTTTTAAAATGGGTTGTTTGTTTTTTTTTATCTTGAGTTTTGTAAGTTCTTTATAAATTTTGGATATTAACCCCTTATCGGATGTATCAGTGAATATGTTCTCCCATTCTGTGGGTTGTCCTTTTATTTTGTTGATGATTTCCTTTGCTGTGCAAAAACTCTTTAGTTTGATGTAGTTCAATTTGTTTATTTTTTCTTTTGTTTCCCTTGCCTGGGGAGATCTATCTGATAAAATATTGCTATGAGCAATGTCAGAGATTTGCTGCCTATGTTTTCTTCTAGGATTTTTATGGTTTCAGGTCTAACGTTTAAGTCTTTAATACATTTTGAATTTATTTTTGTGTGTGGTATAAGAAGGTGGTCTAGTTTCATTTTTCTGCTCATATCTGCCAATGTTCCCAACACCATTTATTGCATAAACTATCTTTAGCCCATTGTATGTGCTTGCTTCCTCTGGGCTCTCTGTTCTGTCCCATTGACCTATGTCTGTTTTTATGCCAGTACCATATTGTTTTGCTTATTATGGCCTTATAGTATAGTTTGATATTAGGTAGTGTGATTCCTCCAACTTTGTTCTTTCTCAGGATTGCTGTTGCTATGCAGAACCTTTTGTGGTTCCATATCAATTTTTGAAATATTTGTTTTAGTCCTGTGAAATATGTCATTGAATCTTCAAAGCTTTTTTAAAATCACAAAGTAGCATTTATTCTTAATTTATTTTGTATTTTGTATCATAAAATCTGCAAATGGTTGTATTTTACAGAGTCAAAGAGTTCCATCTGTTGTCTTATGAAAAAAATTGTTTTCTGACTTTGTCCATCCCCATTTCCTTATCATGAGAAGCAATGACTTTCACCACTAGTATATATGAATATATAATTAAATGCATTTTTAACCCACATGAAATGGATCCCAATAAGTCTTTCAAAATTCTCACATTTAGCTGTTATTCATCTTTCCAAGAAAGCATTACCCATAAAAGTAGATGATTGCCTTGTACCTAAAAGACTTTAGAGTATAGGGGTTAGGGATCCTGTAAGAATAACTATTCATGAGTTTTTCCTCTCCTTCCACTCATTTGTTGATAGAATCTGAGCCTGGGCTGGAGTCTGAAAATAGAAGGGGTCTCTATTTCTAAGGGGTGACAAGTAGGAGATCAGGTGGTTTTGGGTCCATGACCTCCCTAGTACCAGCATCCAGTGTGGGGCACCTGACCTGGGTAAAGGCCAGGACGTGAAATCAAACGAGCTGCAGTAGGAACTAAGAAATTGGAACCTCCTGCACAAAACCAGAAGACCCACTGAAGCCTGGGTAAGAGGTGTACCGGTAGAGACCAGCCTCAGTTAATCACTTTGGTCCCTGTTTAAACTCTAGCAGAAACTGCAGCCCCAGGCAGAGGAAGCCACTCTGGGCTGTCCAGGCTTCAGCTTCTACTGCTTTGTCGGCCTTCACTGTGCCTGCTCATGCTAAGCCCACCAGCTCCACTAACTGCAATTAATTTCTCCAGCTCTAAGCAAAAACATTTGACTCCAAAGTATCAAAGCAGTGTGAGAGATTAGCAGAATTCCCTCCTGAGATTATTTAGCATCCTGAAATTTCTATGTGTGTGGAAGGGGCAAGGGAATCCAAGAGATAAACAGATTTCCTGCTTATACGAATACTAGAGCTCAATTGTGGTACCAGGAACCCTCAGGGGCAAAGCTAACTTTAAGAAACAATCTGTGAAATAAGACATACCAGTAATGTATATTATATTTTACTGATGTCATCTCTCTACTTCTCTTGACACTAGCAACTCTGTTTACTGGTTTTCATGGACTAAATGTATTCGGCCAAATAAAGAATGACACCTTATCTTTTTCAACAGCATGGACACATTTTAAATCAATTAACAACTACATATCTTTATAGTGAATGATAGCATCTATAAATTCCATTGTTCATTTCCTCTTGAACTTGATACCTGGTGTTGAAAACTTTAAAAGCAATCTCAACCAACTGTGACACAGGCATGCCTACTGCACCTTCTGTAATTGCTTTTGTATGTTTTCTGTTTGCTCTGCCCCCCTTGACTTTAGAGCCTTTGGCACAAGGATGATGAGAGAATGGATAATGTGTTCTGTGGCTCCAGCTGTGGCTGCTACATCCAGTACCAGGGGGCAGCCAGGGCAGCCAGCATCCAGTGAGGCTAGTGGTGCAGCTGCTCTTCCAGCAGCAATGACCATGGGCTCCTGCCAGGCCTGGTTATGTGAGACGATCCCTCCCTGATGGAGCCCTCCCTGCATGCTGGGCAGATCAGCCCTATCTGAGTCCCCCTGGTTCCTGAAGGGCTGCACTGACCCTCTGCAACCAGCAGGGCTGGGATGGAGGCCCCTCAGAAGAGATGAAGTGGGAGGGGGTGGGACATCCTCTCTGTTCTAGGCCCAGAAGGTATCAGAGCTGCCTACCCTGAGTCCTGGAAAACAGTCATGGAGTGAATGCGGGGCACAGGCTCCTTGTATGGGGACACCAATGGGAACTTCCTTGCAGAGCTCTGGAATATATACCTTGTCTCCAAGGTGGAGCTTTTCCAGTGGTGAGCTGATAAAATGTTTGACAACCAGATTTTTCAGGGGTGGGGAAAAAAACAAAGTCTGATTTGTGGCATAGCAGCTTTCCATGGTGTAAACACTTCCACGTGACACCCTGCAGTTCCTTGGGTGAGCTGGGGAGAGGGTCTTTTCCCAGCTCCAAACAACACCCTGCGTGGCTCTCTAGTCTCCTGGGACTGTGGGGCAAGACGATAGCCAAGTTCTCCAAAGCAGTGCCCAGGATGTTAGAATAACCTGTCCAGTTCCTTTCCTTCACCAAGGTCCTTTCTGGCCATAAACATTGTCTTGCTTCAGGGGACTCATCCAGAGCCATGCTATGAAAAGAGCTGATGTTCAGAAATATCACTGACTCCTTGGCAGGTTTCAAAGGTACACCCTGCACCTTGGAACATCATCCTCAAGTACAGCTCTTCATCAGATTCTGTAAGTGGCTGGTTTAGGTAGCTGCCACTCAGAATGGCCCATCATGGGACTCTGTGCACCTGGGTGAAGGGTGGAATCCATGTTGGGGTTTAAATGGAGATATCTAGAAGATAGGGGATCAGACTGGACTTTAGGGTGGTGATGCTCAGAGAAGCATGCCTGGTGACCAAATTAAAGACTGTCCCTTCCTCAGAAGGACAATAGACAGCCCAGGTTGTGTCCCCCCAGGTGTTGAAATCCTAACCCCAATGTGGTCATATTAGGAGGTAGGGCCTTTGGGAAGTGACTAGGTCATGAGGTTAGATCCCATAGGGTTAGATCCCATGAGTTTAATCCCATACTGAGATTAGTGCCCTTATGAAAGAGACCTCTGAGATATTTTGACCCTGCTACCAGGTGAGGACACAGTGAGAAGATGACCATCTGGCCTCACCAGACACTGAATCTGTTGGCACCTTGACCTTGGACTTTCCAGCCTCCAGAACTATGAAAAATAGATGTTGGTTGTTTAAGCCTCCCAGTGTAAGATGTTTGTTATTTAGTTTTAGTATTTTTTTTCTTTTTGTTCTCTTTTTAAAGCAGTTGAGGATGACAGGTTGGGCAGAAAGGAATGCAAACCGGGAGGGACTGGACCTAACATGATTTTCCGTATCCAAAGCTCCCCCTCAAGCTGCCCCTATCAAACCAAGGCAGTTTCTGCAACTCACAAAAATCAATTTTTATCCAATTTGTATATTTCTTCTGTGCAGAATTAGACTTTTTATCAAAGGTAGTAAAGAAAAGCCTAATAGCTTAAAGCTGAATATAAGGAGCTCTGACCTTAGTTTCTCTGAACAATGGCCAAAAACAAAAACACTCAAAAAAAAAAACCAAACCAACAAAAACAAACAACCAAACCCCAAATCATAAAAGCGAAGCCCTGAACAAACAGAGACACTTGGTGCATCATTACATTCATATACCAGGGTAAATAACACACTTTCAACAAACAATGATAAGCCTGATAGGAAACACAAAGCAGTATCGGCCACTAAAGATTTTCTGCAAATGAAAAGAGGCAAACAGCCCAAAGCAGACCCCGCATCTGTGACTTTCACTAAATTGCCTGTTTGCTCCATCACAGCTGGTTGCAAGGTCCTGGAAATCAGTTCCCCGGCTTAATCCAAGGT
This sequence comes from Macrotus californicus, assembly GCA_007922815.1. NCBI lineage: Eukaryota > Metazoa > Chordata > Mammalia > Chiroptera > Phyllostomidae > Macrotus > Macrotus californicus. Next base: position 10,432 of record VMDR010028317.1, read on the forward strand.
GAATTGGACCCACGGAGCCTTTCAGTCACACTTGATTCTGCCACCGTCATATTTGTGCAGACGTGTCAGCTATCCCGATTCCTTGGATGAGGTGGGGCTGTAACCGTGGCTGTGAGTAATGAAAGGCACATTTGTCCTTTGTAGTTAGGGAGGAAGGGCACTACAGAAGAGTTCCATATATTAAATGCAAGGTGTAGGTTGGAAATGAACAAACAGATTCCAGTAAAATAAGGGAGAGCATTGAAATTTAATAACAAGTGGTTATAACTGAAGAAATTAGAATATGAGAGGTCCTAGTCAAGCTTTTTTTTTTTTTTTACTGGAAAAAGCAAATCTCTAAAGTAAGCAGAAGTAATCAGAATGTATCAACTCAAGAGAGAATAAGATATGGCACTTGGAAAGGCAGGTAATAATGGCAACAATAATGTTCAGGCTTTGGTTCAATAAAATGTAACATTAACAATTTCTTGGGGAAAAAACAATCAACTGCTCTTCTCTTTTTATCTACGGCTCTATATTCCACATGAATTATTTAATCTATGGCTCCATATCCCACATGAATTATTCACTGCTGTGGTTAGTCCCTTGCAGTTGGTGCATCCCTGAAGAATTCTGAGATGTTAAATAACACAAAATAAATTTTGTAATATTTCATTTAATGATAAATGTTAATTAAGGCTTTATTAATAAACAATTACATTTGTTTTTTAATCTAAATCCATCCTTAATTTCAGCTATTGATTTTACTCCATTCAAATCTAGGATCCTTACTACGTATTTTCTAGTCTAGTACATTATGCTTTTTTCAATTCAAAATATCCTATTCACGGAAAGAGTGGTTCTTTCCCCATTGCTTGCTAACTTGTTATCTTCCCACAGCCTCTGAGGGGTGGCTGTGTGATGTGTTACAGCGAGAGCAAGATCACGCTTGAGGTGTTTTGTGGGTGTTTCTGTTCACTCAACTGGGTATGCGAACCCTGGCATGAGGTGCAGCTTGGGTCTATTTGGTCCAGTTACCTGTGTGATATACTTTGAGGGTCTTTTTAACTGAGGGCTTTAAAAAGATAATAAAATAACTTTGGAGAATAATCAAAACCAAACTCTGGAATTAGAACTAATGATCAACCTCAGCATCGATGTAGACAACAAACTATAAGCTATCATAAAGTGGAATTCGATCTCATTTTCCTGTTCTCTGTCCTCTGCACGGGTGGCTCAGGGAATATTGTCTGTTAGAATATCTGTTCTCCTGGCTTCCCCTTTTCTTTGTCAACAGTCCACGTTCTTCAGTATCCCGGGCTCTCAAAGCTGGGATGAGCCCATGTTGCTATTTTCAGACTGTTCTCAGACTGCATACGTCAGGGTTAAAGCTTGCTTTGAGTCTAGGCTTTATCAGTTGTTTCTGCAGGCCTGCTTGAGTGTGCAATGTTCTAGAAAATCCTGATGCCCTACTCCACTTGTGTGCCTGGGAGCAAGCACTGGGTGCCAGTGCCACCATTCTCTCCTTCTCACCTGAGCATGGTCCTGCATCCCTGTCTCTTTTCAGGCTGTGGTGTAGTCCTCTCACTGTTGTCTTGAGTGGTGTGGAGGCTTCTGTTCACCTACTTTTAGCTGAAAGGGTGTCTCCTTCATGGAGGTCAGGTGAAACAGTCCTCCATTGTGGCACCAAGATTTTTTCTGCTCAACGCCATTAAACAACCCCGAGCAACTGTGGCTCAGATGTGCTTGCGTGCTTCCGGTCCACAGCGCATGCACAGCCACCAGTTAGACATGAGGGTGTGTGTTGCGGGAGTTAGGGAGAATTGCTTATCCCTCTACAACCAACCAGCCACTGTCCCGCCTCTCTCTCTCCCTTCCTTCCTCTCCCCCTCCCTTCCCTCCTTATTCCTTCCAGTGACTTTGTAAAGAAGTCTGACTTAGACATTGTCCTGAATGAGGACCTGTGCTCCTGGACCCGGCTTAAATCACCGGCACAAGTGGGAGGTGGCAGGGGCCAGGAAGCGCTACAGGGACTACCTGGAGGGCATGCGCGTGGAGCAGCTCCGCAGACACCTGGTAATAGGGAAGGAGACACTGCAATGTGCAGACCCTTCAAAGACACATATGACCCACAACCCCATCTCTGACCATGAGGTCACACTCAGGTCCTGGGTCCTGGGCTTCTACCCTACAAAGGTTACCCTGACCTGGCAGTATGATGGGGAGGACCAGACCCAGGACGTGGGGTTTGTGGAGACCAGGCCTGCAGGGGACAGGGCCTTCCAGGCTGGGCAGCCGTAGTGATGCCTTCTGGACAGAAGCAGAGATACACATGCCATGTGCAGTGCCAGGAGCTGCCCGAACCCCTGACTCTGAGAGGGGAGCTGCCTCCTCAGGCCACCATCCCCAGTGAGGGCATTGTGGCTGTGCTGGTCCTCCTTGGAGCCCTGGTGGCTGGGCTGTGATGAGGAGGAAGCACTCAGGAGAAAGAGAGGGAGCAGGCTGGCAGCAGTGACAGTGCCCAGGGCTCTGATGGCACTCTCAGGGCTTTTAAAGCAGGACGCAGCTGCCTTGTGGGGCCTGAGTGATGCAAGATTTGTTCACGCTCCAACTTTGTGATTCCAGAACCTCTGGTTTCTTGCTGCAAAGGGCATCTGAATGCGTGTGGTTTCCTATCAGCATAATGTGAGAAGGTGCGAGGCTAGCCCACCCCTGCCCACCACGCACCGCCCCCTCCCCTCCCCCCTTTCCTGTTGAGCAGAGGCAGGGCTGGGCCCTCCCCACCCC